>JANHFM010005916.1:0-11508 GCA_032468115.1 Grayia smithii | reverse complement strand
GTGCTCAAAAAAGTTGTAAGCCGCCCTGAGTCTCCGGAGAAGGGCGGGGTATAAATGGAATTAAAAAAAAAAAAATGTTAGAATGTGCAATAATGGATAAATTAACAAAAGAAATTAAAGAAAAAGAAGAGATAGATTATTACAAAATTTGGAATAAATGGTATGATTGGTTTAAGATTAGAAATAATGAACCATGAATACAGGGGGGGGGGAGGAAATAATCGCTGTTTCTTTTATGCCACACACAAGCGCACTCATATTTTTGATTCTGGGCGAACCGGTTATTACAGTATGTGACTCTCACCTTTGTAACTCTCCCTTCCTTCTGAAAAGCTCCCAACATTTATTACAGACTTGTTTTTTAGATGGATTTTGTCCAATGGAACACTTCAAAATAATTGTGGATCAGATTGCAGTAATATTGTTTAGGTAAGAGAGCTGAGCAAATTGATATCTTCTCTCCATTTCTTAGTATTTGTGTTAGACATTGTATTTTTCTGAGAAGAAGATAGTGCTGAATTTAAGCTCCAGCCATGTGCTGGAGACCGTATGAACTAGATCCGTGTTGGGGAACCTATGGCATGCGTGCCAGAAGTGGCACATGGAGCCATTTTCCCTGGCACGTGAGCCATCGCTGCACTTACCTGCACGTGTGCATGTGCGAATTTCTGGGAACCCAGCTGGTTTTCGGCACTCTCACGTGCATGCATGCATGGTTGCACATGCACACAAGACAGCCAGCATGTAGCATGCACATGTGCAGATGGCGCAGTGCGGGACACCCGCACGACAGCTCTGTGCATGCGTGGATGTGCAGATGCACACACAATTCGGGGTGTGTGTGTGTGTGGCACGTAAGCCAAAAATGGTTTGCCATCGCTGAACTAGATAAATGTTTCTTAACCTTAGCGACTTTAAGATGGGCGGACTTCAACTCCCAGAATTCCTCCGCCAGGTGAATTCCACATATCTTACAATTGTGATGGTTTCTCTGATCCTTTCCAACTCTAGGACACTAGGAATCTATCTCTTTGCACCCACGAACTCTTTTGACCACAAGGGTCGATATTAAGAGATGTAGATAGAGATAGATGGGGAAAGAGCCTTTCACATGGTGTCCATATGTCTACTTCTCACCTGGCCTATTGTTAGTTAAATTAGCTTTATATGTAAGAGACAAGGGAATATGTGGTCTCTTGGTATTCAGAAAGTAAATTAGATTGAAGGAAGACTTTCCTGTCCTATGTCTTTCTTAATGAATCTTAATTTTACTTTACTTTTACTTTAACCCAGGGGTCCCCATCCTTTTCGGATCTCAGGGACCACTAAATTCATAATTTTAAATCCCAAGGACCGCTAATATAATCTGCCTAATGACCGGGTGGGTGGGTGTGGCTAGCTGGTCATATGACTGGGTGGGCATGGCCAACTTGATGGCCAACTCGATGTCACTCACACTGAGGGGCCAGCCTCTACTCATCCCCGCCCCCGCCATCACTCCTCACCTCCCCGCCTGGGCTCCTTAGGGCCCCAACAGGAAGCAGTTGTTGGAGCTAAGCAGAAAGAGTTGGCAAAACAGCTCAGTTCAAATTAGATCTGACTGAGAAGGAGGCTCAGCAGAAGTACCTCAGTCAGGACTACAAGCGTAGGCTTCCCAAGCAGAGGGAAGACCTGCAGCAGTGCAAGGCCAGGTACCGGAGCCTGGAGGCTCAGCAGGCTAAGATTGTCAGCTAGTTCTAAGCCATGATGCAGTCCCACTGGAACAAGCCCCTCGGGCTCTTTGTCACCAGTGGTGCTTCCCTCCAGCCTTCGCCCAAAGCCCCACACCGTGAGACTGAAACCCAAGTCGGAATTTCTTCCCCCCTCCAACCCACACAAAAAGAACCCGAAGAGGGAGACTTGACAGCAACGCAAACTTTCATTACACGTATCTGGCCCAGGAGCCGTAGTTTGAGGACCCCTGATTTAGTGCAATATTAAAAAATGGAAATAATTTTTCTGTGGACCACCAAAATTTTCTCACCGACCACCAGTGGTCCATGGACCACCAGTTGGTGGCCACAGCTTTAAACATTGTGAATATTTCAAGGTGTTGGTACTTACCTACAAAGCCCTTCATGGCATCAGCCCAGGGTACTTGCAGGACCACCTTCTGCCTTCATCCCAGCGCCCTATGCGCTCACATAGGACTGCCCTCCTCAGGGTGCCTTTGGCCAGACAATGTCGGTGGTGGCATCCGGGGTGAGGGCGTTCTCTGTGGGTGCACTGACCCTCTGGAATGGGCTTCCCACCGACCTGCAGACCGCCTGATCTCTGCTCCTTCCGCCAGGACCTGAAAACATGGCTCTTCAAACTGCTTGACTGATGGGAGTAGGGTTTATTTCTTTTATTTTTCTTTTTTTCTTTATTCTTCTTTTAATTTTATCCTTTTTTTGCAAATTATTTTCAATTCTAATTTTTTATATTCTGTATGTCTCTTTTCTGTTTTTAACCTGTGTGAGCCACCCCGAGTCTTTCGGGAGAAGGGTGGCATATAAATTTAAATAAATAAATAAATAAATAAATAAATGAATGAATGAATGAATGGTAGTGACAAAAAAAATATTTTCCTTTTTTTTCGGTTAGTTCTGTTTTATGGTAAAATCTGTTACTCTGAAGTTTGTCCAAGTCTGTTAATATTACTACTACTAATAAATACTATTATATAAATAGCATATCAGTTTATTAGCACCCATGGCCAGCAACAGAATAATTGACTGATAAACAGTGAATTTGAAGTGGATATCCCCTTACTTTTACTGGTAGATAATGTAAATAGAATCTTTTATATTATAATGGTTGTCATTTCCAGATCTATGAAGAAAGAAAGCATAAGATGTAGTTTTATTTCTAATCCAATAAACGTTATTTTTTTGATCCTGTTCAATGCTGTTTTGAACCATGCTGGTTTGGGGTTCATGCTGGACAGCTGTATGCACTTCTCACAAAGCAAACACTCTACAACCAGGTAATCCAGACTAGTTTATGTGTTCTAATGCTTATGCTGCCAAAATTGTACAGAGCAATATTATTTAAATCTCTCCTGATTATTTTCGGTTCATAGTGTCTAAAATGATGGTATGGATAACTTTGTATTAAACACCATTTTCCAGTGTTTTGTGGAAAGGTAATATGCCCTTTCACCTAAAGTTTTCACTTCGTAGCTGTAACAGTGCTTGCATTTTGAGGAGGTAACTACTTACCACACATTCTTTTGTGGTTTCAGGTTGTTAGTTCCTGTATGAATGTTTGCTCTTTCAAGAGAATAAATTAGAAAAATGACTTCTTTTCCAGTTACAGCTATAGTTAAGACCAATTTCATCCACACGCATGCATACACACACACACACACACGTATGTATATGCTAACCAGGAAGATAAGAAATATTACTAATCTGCATTCAACCAGTGTACTAGATTATAATCCATAACCTTCATTGAAGAGGCCTTCACAAATCCTGATTTGGATTAATAAATTGTGTTTATGCATACATGTTTACATATGCACAAATTATACAAATACACATACATACCCACATTAATATGAACTTCACAGTGAGGTAGATTACAAATAACTGCTTAAGATATTGGATGACTTGTTCTTAAATCTTTCTAGCAATGCTTGTTTTCTTGTTTTTGAACTTTAAAATTTCAAGTGTACAAAGTTGTAGCATGAGCACAAAGTGATATTTTATCTCTACAGGTATCTTCTGGGCATCAGTTTGGTGTAGTTGTTAAAGGCACTGGGCTAAAAACGAGAGGTTGTGAGTTTTATGCTAGCACAAATCCACTAGAAGCCACTAGAAATAGAGATTCCTAACTTTACATTCCTCTGTTCTCTGCCAAAATATCTGACTTGTTACTTCTACTTGTTTCTTCCTACTAAGCTGAGTGATGTTAATCACAATCCATGCCAACTATATCTAGCATTCTGCTGCATTTATAAAGCCAAATATATCTTGGTTTGTTTTTAAGCTTCTGAAAGAGCATCTGATCAAGATGTGTAAGATCATACACAGCATAGAGAAAGTGAATAGGAAAAAATTGTTGCCCTTTCTCAAAACACTTCAATGAATAAAGCTTATTATAGGTAGTCCTTGACTTATAATGGAGCCCAAAATTTATGTTGCTAAGCAACAGTTGTTAAATGAGTTGTGCCCCATTTTATAACCTTTTCTGCCACAATTGTTAAGAGCCATTGCAGTTGTTAAGGAATCTGGCTTCCCCCATTGAGTTTGCTCGTCAAAAGCCAGCTGGGAAGGTTATGAATGGTGAGCACAGGACTCCAGGACACTGCAATCATTATCAATACAGGACATGCTGGTTGCAAACTGCTCAAATTTTGATCACATAACCATAGGATGCTGCAACCGTCGTGTGAAAATTGGTCATAAGTCACTTTTCAGTGTCATTGTAATTTTGAAAGGTACTAAACGAATCATTGTAAGTCAAAGGCAACTTATATAAGGTAACTCACAACAGCCGAAAAAATACTTATTCAAAGAGCCATGCAATTAATTTACACAGGATATGGTGATATCTACTAACTGCAAAGGCTCTAAAATATTATTCAATAAATTCATGGAGGACGAGTCTATCAAGAGATACTATGATGGAAGACATAATTCAACACAAGTTGGGAGGTCCCATGGAATTTATTTCTCCACCGCCTGACTAAAAGCATTCCAAAGGCATCATCACAGCTGCTCTAATATATGAAGTGAAATAATATCCAATGCTTGTACTTCTGTTTTTATGTTTGTAAGCCACCCAGAGTCGTGGTTAGTGAAATGGGAGGCATATAAATTTAATAAAATAAATAAATGCAGAACTAGGACAAACCCGCATGTTTTTATATTCTCTGGGCATAGGAGAGATCCAATTGAAAATTAACAAGAACAGCTGTTTGTAAAAAAAATAAAAGCCAGTTTGTAACCCAACTATATAATACCTTTCAGATCACTATGGTTGAAATATTCTATTCAATGCATATCCACAAAGGGACAGATTACTATTCTATGCTTTAAAAGGTAAGGACAAATACCATCATGTGTGAAGTATTATGAAATTCAAAGCAAGTCTGACTTAATGATTTCATTTCTGTAAGAGGTTAACGACACTGTAACAAATCTTTCATTAATCTCTGTACAAGGAAACATGATTGAAAATGAAGCAAATGAAGGTATAGTAATGACTGGGCTTTCAGTCACTTTTGCCAAAATTTTTAGCACTCTAGGCTGACTCTCATAAATAACTAGAAACATATATGATGATATAATATATGATGAATTGTTTCATAACTTGTTAAGCTTACTTACAACAAGCAGGTAGTTATGCAGACACTCAAACTCTGGGAGCATATTAAAAATTCTCCCACACAGTAGGCGTAAGATTGCTGTAGTTCAATGTTTGTTTTCAACTGCCACTATATTTTACTCATTCATTGGATACTATGCCAGATACACTTCTAAATCAGACAGTCAACCACATGTAGTACATTTCAGCAAGTGTTATTTAAGGAAAACTCAGGAAGCAATAATATCTCGTAACAAGCTTGTCCAACCATTAGCAAGAATTACGATAGACTGATAAAATAAACAAGTGTACTGATTATACTATAATTAAATCTTTCTACTGTGATCATACATGTATTTATTACAAATTGCTATGTTTTAAATAAAATGCTTACAGACAGCAGATACTTTATATCAAGTGATAAACCTACAGAGTTCCCACAGAATAGGAAGAAAATAGGTTTCATTTATCATTGATCTGTTCAAAGAACTTTCCTTGAATCGGGGAACTGCCTGGACTTTATCACAGCTCATATCAAAACCAGAGTTTGTAGGTTTCTGTGAAGCCTCAAGAGGCAGTGGATTTTCAATCAATGCTTCCCCGATGCACCACCCCCTTGAGATGTGCTATGGAAAATGAAGTAGCACTTCACTCTAAGTATCACATCAGGACATCTGTGTCATGTAAAACACAGCTTTGCTGGCCTCCAGGCACTCTCCTCCACCTGCTTTGAGTAGAAGCTTAGAGCAGAGCACCTAGCTTATCTGCATCATGGCATCAGCTGTTAAGTGGATCATTCCAGGTTAAGGTGGTGGATTGGCTTTAGAATACACCTAGGCCCTTGTACTACTCTACTCTTAGCTATAGAAGATCAATATTACTGAGTTTGGATCAGTTACAATTTCTCAGATAAGCTATTGGGGAAAAACAGGAGGAGGAAGCATCGTGTATACCACCTGGTTCTCCTAAATAAAATAAAAAAGACCACCTGGGATGTAATGTTAACAAGTAATTACTGTAAGAGGGAATCACTTTATACAGCCCTAACAATTTGGACATATGAATAGCAACTCCTCCTGCAAAGCAAGAATATTAGCAGCAACATACATGACTAATAAGCTCTCTGTATTGTGTTCTTTGTGGCTGATTCCCAGAGCCCAGAATTCTGCCTCTTCTTCCTCCCCACCGCTAGGACACCCATACTTATTTTCAGAAGCCCAAAGATCAGGCAGCAGTACCACAACACTTGATAAAAGGACACACTTTTTCCACTCTAGTTACTGCAGAACAACTATTCATATGACAGCACATTGTCATTTATAGATATTTACTGGAATACAATTTATTCCAGCTAATTCAAACTGTCCTTTCCTATCCTGTTGCACTTAAGTTCTCCTTCATAGTCTTCAAGTTTTAGCACATATGTTGTGGAAGTTTCAAAAATTCAGAACATTTTGTTATACACTTGAGCTATAATGTAGACATAAAATATCAACTGCTAACAGTACAATCAGCATAAAGAAAAAAAGCCTATGAAGAAAAGAAATGTATAGGGAATGGTCATGAGGAATAAAGAAATTGAACAAAGATGGAAATTTGAGGAAAGAAATATTTCAGAGTAATTTGTAATGGAGGTATAAATAAAGGCATATTCAACTAAAAGTAAATCATGTGAACCAACAATTTATTCTTGCAGTTCCAGATATTTTCCAGCTTGCTGTAAAAATGGAGGATTGCAAGGAGAGAAGCAACAATAGAGGAGGAGGAGGAGGAACTGTTACAATTTTTGTTGTCGTTTTTATCAGCTCGCCCAGGCCTCTCTTGAAGCAACTGCCATATAAATAGCAGCTGGTCTACCAGCGATAGAGGTCACTTCAGCTTTACCTGCAGTAGCAGGAATTAAAACAATTTGCAGTTTCCAGCATGATCTCAGTTATAAGACAAACATTTAGCTGCATTTTATATTTACGTGATACTTTAAACCATTGTATTGTTTACTCAAGGTCATTAGTTGTAGCATAGTGCCTATCTTTTAATTGTGATCAGCTAGCCATTTAAAAACTCATATTAAGAATTAGTGTCTAAATTCTCTACATCTTCCTAACAGGGCCCATTCTGGTTAATTGGTTAATGAGAATACGCCAATTTCAAATTATGGTTTTGAAGCAAGCATATTTCCATTAATAATTGTGCTTAAGCAATATTTGCTAGAATTAAACAACATATTGTAACAAGTTACAAGACACCTAAGTAAAATGTAACAATATTGCTCCTTTGCAAGAACAAATAGAAGAGTTCTCACTTAATAATCAGGGGTTTTCCATAACAGCAGGTTGCTAATATCCTAATATCCCAGAATGGTCAACAGAGTATGTAGCATCATAACCAAAGACATTTGACATTTACTATATTTGGAAAAATTGTAGGCAGTTGTTACATACAATTAAATGTGCACAAAGTGAGGAAGCTCTGGAACTCAAGATAACACTCCCTTGTTTCCTCAAGTATAAAGCCAGTAACAAACTATGTACATTTGACCAAATAGCTATG
Organism: Grayia smithii; assembly: GCA_032468115.1. Classification (NCBI taxonomy): domain Eukaryota; kingdom Metazoa; phylum Chordata; class Lepidosauria; order Squamata; family Grayiidae; genus Grayia; species Grayia smithii. Next base: position 3,624 of record JANHFM010005916.1, on the reverse strand, counting down.
ATATAGAGAAACATTAAGAATAAACTAATAAAATTGTGTACATATTAATCTTCAAAGGTTTCAGGCATAAGTATGAAACTTTATACTATGTGCCTTAATATATCGGTAATCATTCTAATGTTTAAGCATCAGTTCTTTCAGAAATACTGGACAATAGCAATGAAAAAAACATAGATCTGAATGCTGTAGTATTATACTAAAGGAAAAGACATGTCTTCAATCCGTAAATGACTGTTTGGAAAACAAGGAACTTCACTTAGATCATAAGCCTAAATTTCTTAAACAGTTAAGAGTTTCAGACACATAGCAGTAATGAAAGCAGTGTTAAAATATGACTCTCAGATCAGACTCTCAAGTGCTCAAAAAAAATCACACCCACCTCCTATATTTAATCCACCTGCTACACGGATCCAAATTAAAAATGCTATTGAACGTATCTCATCACGTCACCTCACCTATTTCCATTTCCAGATGCTACTTGTCTGCTCTTCCCTAACTCTTTTTCCCACATTGTTTCAAATGCAGAACAAACATTAGCCAATAGCAGCAAGCAAAGTATTTGTATCCTTATAACCATTTTATACTGAGCAATTCCACTTTGCAAAGTCATTTGCCAAGTAGTCCAACACATTTACTTCCAGGGCTCATCTTATTACATTCATGTTAGATATTTCCAAGACATGTTTTATAATTCATAATCATGGGATAACCATTCTTTTATTTTATTCATACTTCACTCATCAATAGATATGAAAAATTAACCTTAGAACCATTGCATTTTCACTTTATAATCTTCCCTAAACCACTTGCTTTAATACTGGTTATCTTCCCCAAACTTATAAGTGTTCCCATTATTCATAGCAACAAATATAAGTTAATTCCACTACTATTAAACTTTAGATGTTACAATTCCATCATAACTATAATCTAAAATAAATACAAATCTATTGTTGCTGGCTCATAATACTAAATTAAATTGTTTTTCTTCATCTTTCATATGAACAGCAACTAGTCTGAAAATGGGTAAAAAGGAAATCATATGATTTTCAACACAGAAAAAAGGTGAACATTTTAGGCCAATTTTGGTTAATTTTAAAAAATGCCATTTCTTTTAAGCTTCATATTAAAAACAATTAACTATTAAATATACTTTTAAATTTTCTTAAGAAATATGGCAACCTATGCCTCACCAATTGACAAATCAAAATACACCAGTATCTATCAATACCATAATCTGCAACTGTTTCAGATTCTTATTCAACTCAAGGTTGACTTTATTCTTAAAATTGCCACATATTAGACACATTGTTTTGGCTGTTTAGGTTTTGAAGTAGAACATATTGAAAGGAAACAAACAAAATGCTCTTGTTTGGAAGAACTAGTATTATCTGGGAAGAGACATTGTTGCAATTCTGGAAAAAAATACTCCCTTCTATTCACTTCCTAGAGCTAAGTGTTTCACAAGGAAAACCTGTGAGTTAAACAGCACCCGTGGCAAGGCTTACAAGTTTTACACCATTTTTATATACTAAGCCAGAAAGACAATACCAACTATCAACACCCATTGAAAGAAAAACGCCTACTGCCACTCATTAAACACGTAATGATTGATTTCTAAACACGTGGGTTCTCCAATCATCAACAGGGCACCTACATAAGTAGGAACAATGTTTTGCAATGAAATAAAAAAAAACCTTGTCATGTTTTTTCCTGGCAGAAAAATCAAACCTTATTTTAAAAAAAAACAACTTAGCATAATATTGTTTGCTTTTGTTTTTTATTTTTAAGTACTGCCAGTAAAACTGAAAAATTAAATTGTTTGGCAAGCATGAGAAAATGTTTCCATGGTTGTCTTCTCCCAGTAGACCAAAACAGGTATCTCTATTGATGTTACAGAATGTGGATAAATATTTCCAGCTAGAGTTTGCCACTCTAGTCAAGGCCAGCTCAAAATTTTAAATAAAAACAAAAAGAGCAATGTACTCCTCTGTTTGATGAGAAAGCATCCCTTCCATTACATCTGCCATAATGTAGTAGCTCTTGAAAGCCTAAGCTCTAAACTCGAAAAAGATTCTCCTGCTCAATCCATTAACTGCTTCCCTCCTTATTTCACAAACATGCAAACTAAGAATGCAAAACATCCCAAACTTAGTCTCAGCATCCAATAGTTCTGTTTGACAATAGAAATTTAAAGAAGTTAAAAGAAAAAAAAACAGCTGGTACATCACTCCCAAATATCATATCATCATCACAAAACAGACCCTTCCCCAAACTGTATCACCATTTGCTTTTTATATTGTAGCTTTACACTTTTATACCCTTTTTTACATTATGGAATGGGGGCTGGTCTTTGGCCATTACAAAGTTTTGTGTGCAACTCTTCTCAACTTCATAGACAAATGTGGGTGAAAGTAAAGTGGAAAAAATAAGGGTATCCTCAAGAGAGCATATGGAGGAGTATATGAAGGAATTGACAGTCTGTGTGAGAGAGCAAGAGTATACCAAGAAAAAGACATCCTTCCTCCCCCACCACATTTTTCCTAAAGAGCTAATACTAGGAAGATTGCCATTTACATAAGTTATTCCCTCCACTATTCTTACTCGCCAACCTCACACTTCCTAAAAAAAAAACCTGAAAAATCAGACACGATCGCATGTATTTAAAAAAAAACCCAAAGCCTGCTTCTGACATCTTAATATGCTTGTAAACTGCCTTGAACATCTTGTCTTGGACACTAAAACAAGAAATAAAGAGATGTAGAAAATGATCTTCCCAATCTCTTAAAGATCCTACTGAAAAAGACTTGGGTAAAAGTGTAAAAAAACAAAAGAAACCCTCTCTGGTTAGATATACACAAAACACAACCTCTGGAGAAGCACATTTCAGCCCCTTATTCTTGCAACTCTACAAGTTTTTCACACTTTGGGGGGAAAATTCTTTTTTTTTAACCATAGAAAAAAAGAACATTCCCCCCAAAGTGTGAAAAATCCTGAATACAGGTCAATTCAACTGCAATCCAGAATAGAAAAAAAAATGCCTATATCTTATATAGAGAATCAAATATAGGCAAGTCCTCGACCTACAACCACAATGGAGCCTCGTCATTTATGTTGCTATGTGAGAAATCTGTTCAGTGAGCTTTGCCCCATTTCACGACCCTTCTGGCCACCAGTTCTAAAGCGAATCACAGCAACTGTTAAATCAATAAGGCAGGTTAAGCAAATCTGGTTCCCCCACCAACTGACTTTTTGCTCGTCAGAAAGTCGCAAAAGGCGATCCCGTGACTCCTGGCAAACCGTCATAACCGCAAGTCAAGTTACCAAAGCATCTCCACGTAAATCACGTGACCGCGGGGAGGCTCCGACAGTTGTCAAAGTGTGTGAAAAAGCACGGTCGAGGATTGAGATTTAAGGAAGATGAAATTATAAAATAAAATTGAAAATTAAAAGTTTAAAAGAATTTAAAAGTTGGAATTGTTTTGAATTGTTATATAAATTTAAAATTGTTTTTTTTTAATTATATTAAAACACGTAGGGCAGAAATTTTTATTGTTATACTTTTGAAACTATATAACTTGGGAAACTTTGAAAGTTTATATGAAGATGTTTTGGATTGGTTTATGT
>JANHFM010005915.1:604825-617263 GCA_032468115.1 Grayia smithii | reverse complement strand
TCTGCTGAACTGCAGCTAGCAGTCAGCTGAAGTAGCCTGCAGTACTGCACTCTAACCACTGCACCACCTCGGCTCTGGTATTTACTTACACATACACACTATCACACACAATATATATAGAGAGAGATGGTTGTTTGGGCAGACATAAATTTATATATATACATATATACAAATTTATATGTCTGCCCAAGCAACCTTGGACAGTATACAACAATCCAATGAAACAGCAAAGATATAAAACAGTCATTATCTAAAACCATTATATAATAATTATTAAAAAGCATTAACTATAAAAACAAAAACAAAACAGAAAGAAACTAATAGGTGGAGAAATATTATCAGTAAGGGTGATACCTCACTAGGTTACCCATCCCATGTACTTCCCACTCTTGCTGGCATAACCAGATCTTGAGGGGCCTTCAAAACCTTAGGAGTGATGAATCCAACCTCATCTCTAGAAAATTCCAAATGTGGGTGCCATGACAGAACAGGTGGAGTGCCTAGGGACCAACAAATGAATCTCCCTAGGCAACAAATCCGGTAACATGCCCATTCTATTGGATCTGATGGAATGGGAGATGAACCTGGAAAGAGGCAATCCCTCAAATAATTCAGTCCTATGCCCTAGGTTGACATAGGGTTTCATGAAATAGGGTTTCATAGGTCAACCTCTGAAGAACCTTGAATTTGACCTGGAAACAGACTGGTAACCAATGCAGCTCATATAGCAGAAGTCTAACATGTGCTCTACCCAAGATAGGGTATACTGTAAATATCCAAAAATGGGTACCAATGAAAAATATTCATGCCTGCCCCAAGGATTTCTGTGTCAGCAACATTGTACACAATTCCCAATGACTCTTAAAAGATGCTTTTTGACAGAGAGCAAAAAAGAGGGGAGTATTGTTTTTAAAACATACAAACACAATTCTACACACATATATAAAAAGTATTTTATTATATATTTTACATAAAACATATTTTAGTGAACTTGACAAAGATTAATGCATTGATCACTTAAGCAGAATATAGCTGTTTTTTCACTCATAAAAAAGATTATTTTAGAAAATGGAAATACAGATTTTTTTTGCTGCATATGAAAAGCAATAGCTCTGAGAAAGAAATAATATAAAATTAGATCTCATTCATCAAAACTTCATGCTTCCTTACAAACTGATTCTTCATTTTTTATTACATGCTAACCGTATCTTCTGTCTCATATTTTTGTATCAAAATCCAGAAAAAATCTTCTATATCGCTGAAAATTAAGGTAAAATTATGACGTATATAATATTTCAATGAAAATCTAGATGGAATCAGTATATTATATCCTTGATTATAAATCCATCAAGTAATATGATGCCTGTAGATGCTAATATAAACATTACACGCCCCCTTAAAGTTTTTTTAGGTTATCTGCTCCATCTCTACTTTTTAAAGAACTCTTATTTGTAAACTTATTTTTAATGAGAAGTTACCCTGTTGTGAATTCTCAACCTTTATCCTTAGCTATATTTTTTAAAAATGCCTCTTGGTCTTATATACGCTCCATAGGCAGTCTCTGAAAATAAAATGGTATATGAAACCTTACTAGAAGAAAAGAGATGAAGGTAAGTTAGGATGTGTGGCAAAGAAAAACATCACTTTGGCTTCTGTATTTTGTAACTAGCCATGTCTACCATGGCAATAATTTTGTAAATAGGTAAGTTGTTGCATAAGAATTATTTTGTGAAAGCAACCATCACACATTTAAAACATTACCTATTACATTACCATCTTTTTTCTTCTGTCCTGGCTACTTTTTACAGAGGCATGATTGAGAGCGTTTTAATATCACTGTTTGGTTTGGTGGTAGCAGTGACTCAGATAGAAGGTCCATACAGAGAGTGGTAAGGACAGCAAGAAGTTTATAGGAAGTTTGCTTCCTGTTATTCAGGATACTGCTTATAAGTGCTATGCGCTTACACTCGAAACATTGTTAGAGACCCCACATACCCACTTCACAGTCTGTTTTTGTTGCTCCCCTCAGAGAGGAGGTTTCAAAAGATTTTTTAATAGGACTATCAGATTATGTAAGAGCTTTGTTCCCTATGCCATCTGTCTGGTACAGTCGCAAGATTCGTTTTTCTTGCCCTGTATATGCAATCATCCGAACTAGACTGTGTTGTTTGTGTCACATAATATATGTAGGCATGGGTGGGTGCATATTTTTTTCTCATGTTTATGTAGTGTATATTAGAAGTGGTGATCCTTTGGGAGCTCTATGCAATGAAATTTCATTTTAATGTATGCCAATTAATAAAGGTAAAGGTTCCCCTCGCATATATAAATAAAATAAAATAAATAAATAAATATGTGCTAGTTGTTCCTGACTCTAAGGGGCCATGCTCATCTCTGTTTCAAAGCCAAAGAGCCAATACTGTCTGAAGACGTCTCTGTGGTCATCTGGCTGGCATGACTAAACGCCAAGGCGCATGGAACACTGTTACCTTCCCACCAAAGGTGGGCCCTATTTTTCGACCTGATTTTTTAAATGCTTTCGAACTGCTAGGTTGGCAGAAAGTGGGACAAGCAACAGGAGCTCACCCCACTAGGGATTCAAACTGCTGAACTGCCAACCTTTTGATTGTCAAACTCAGTGTCTTAGCCACTGAACCACCACATCCCTTTTGCCAATTAGTGTACATTTAAAATGACAATAAAGTTATTCTAAGTCTAAGTGTATTCTTGCAAATATTACATTAACGTATATAGCACAAAGTTGACTTGAAAAATATTGTAAAAGAAACAGTACAGATGATAGTCTTTTTCTAATATATTCATAGAAGAGAGTTTAAACTTGCCTAAAATTCAGCATTACAATCAAATGTAAAAAATGGCTTCTCTTATAGCCTCATAAACTTGATTGTGAATTGATCATGTGGCTTAATCTAGTTTCTACTTGAATGTTTATTAATCCTGTTTAAACTAACATTTATTATTTCTAAAAATAATTTTCACTGTGTTCAGTCTAACTAGATCTCCTGAGGCATACAATTAATATAAACATTAGAAGACAAACAATACAAATCTGAAATAGTAAAACAGCCACATTGAAAACAAGAACTTTTTAAATCTTCAATGGTTGATCAGCTTCTGCACTTACTTTCTACTTTCAACAAGAAAGGTCTTAAAATCTTCCTTGCATTATACCAGCTGCACATCTGAAGTTATGTCTCTCCCAGTAATTATAATACCATTTTTTATATCTTTTATTTAGACATTTTTCATGACATATTCTACAGATGTTAAATGGATAAGGTTAGTAGAAGGTTATCCAATTTAGAAGCATTTAGTGGTTCCGTATTCCATTTGAACTATTATTTTCTGGTCTTCATAACAATTTTTCAATATACCCATCTTTTAAAGAAATAATTATAATTGGACTACACTGTCAGAAGCTATGTATGGTCAACAAAGCAAAAATGTAGGTAGTCCTTAACTTACAACAGTTCATTTGGTGACCATTCAAAGTTCTATCACTACAAAAAATTATTTATGACCATTTTTCACACAACTGTTGCAGCATCCCCATGGTCATGTGATCAAAATTTGGATACTTGGCAACTGGTTCACATTTATGATGGTTGCAGTGTCCAGAATCACATGATCCCCTTTTGTGACATTCTGACAAGCAAAGTCAATGGGGAAGCCAGATTCATTTAACAAACATAACTAACTTAACAACTGCAGTGATTCGTTTCACAACTGTGGCAAGAAAGGTCGTAAAATGGGGCAAAATACACTTAACAACTGTCTCACTTAGCAACATAAATTTTGGGCTCAATTGTGGGTCATAAGTCGAGGGCTACCTGTACTTGTTTTTTTTTAAACTTCTTTGCCTTCCCATAATTTTTAAATGTGAGCAAGATCCATGTCACTTTTGAATCAAGCTTCTATATCTATCAGTTCTTGTTCGCAATACTGTTCAAGTCAGAACTTCAAATCTTACATATCATGTTACTAATATGTAAAATAAGTGCATTTATTCAATAGTTTAAACATTCTTTAGTTTTGATCACTTATTGGAATTAGAATTTAAATACATCTTGGCCGCAGCTGTGATATTTTGTACATGCTTATCAATCATGTGTAGCAATTTAACGGCACCATTGTGTTAGACTTTTAAGCAGTTGTGCTAGTATTTCAACAAATCCTGTAGCTTTGTGGATAATATTGATATAAATTAACATTAGAATGTGTGGATTTGCAAGTGGGGTGAACAAACTGTATTGTAGGTTACACAAGTAAATATTGATATATTTTGCCATTAAATTTGAAATCTATAGAATAATATATTGTACCCAGTGAACATGTGAGAATTGAGGGGAGAAACGGAAGGAAGAGGTGATAGAAAGAAAATGGGTTATTGTCAGCATATGGACCTTTTGAGAATGTGTCTCAAAGCATTCTCCATCTGTCTGATATCATTTAAGACTGTATTTATAATAATTTGAATATATTTTATTTTCTAACATGAAAAAGCCTAAAAACTGCATGGTTGAATAATGCAAAACCATTGCACATTTCCCCATCAGGATAGGCATATGTTTTAGTTAAATGTATTTTAAGACTATAGACATCAAGGGGTTAATTTTTCAATTTACCTATTTGTAGAAAGAAACACCAATTAGTACAATAATACTGTTCAGTAATGAGGTTAATATTTCATCAGCTTATTGGACAGTTAAATCAAATTTTCATTTTTCATTCTGAGCAATTATAGAAGTTAACAGAATGAATGGATATTAACTGTGAAATAGGCTTTTTAGAGAAAATGGACTAATGATGAAATAAAATGTTCTTATCCTTATGTTAAAGAAGAATTACATATTGTTTCATTGTTTTCAAATACGGGGAGGAGGCAGGGCTGTCTAATGATGACAATGGGCAAGCAGCTCTGAATCTATGCTATTTTATTCTATTTTTTTAACTTGCATGTATGTATGTATGTATGTATGTGTATATATATATATATATACACACATATACATACATATATATATATACACACACACACACACACACACACAAAGCATGTGCACGAAGAGAACCAGTGGTGACACCGGTTGGAACCCACTGATGCGCGCACGCACGCACACACACACACGCACGCGCACACACACACACATACATTTATATATATATACACACCCAGACACTGTTCTGTGGTGCAGTTTTTTGTTTTGTTTTTTGAGGTCAAGGGATTGTGATGAGTGATTCCAAATATTTGCTATTCATACGCTGAAATTTTATTTTTAATTTTTATAAAAAGCTATTTTTGTTTATTATGCAATGGTAATATTTTTAAAAGTGAAGGATTTACATTTTTAAAGAAGCCTATGTTTCAGAAATGTCTTTTTTTGCTCACTAGAAAATTGACTTAAGATTTCCCCTTAAGGGAATTTGGTTAATATTCTAAATTGTGTTTGCTAACTGAAGCTGGAATCTAATTGAATATTCTCATTTTGTCTACATTTCTGACAGATCTTATACTGCAATAAATTCTTCAAAGGGCAGATAACTCAATCTTCTACTGTCATCTTAAGTTTACTGCAGAATGCTCTGATAAATATCAAATGTTATTTACCACTGAAGCTGTATGAAACTTCAGTGTGACATACACTTAATTGCAAATGTGATCTTTAAATTTTAAAGTCAAAATATTTAGAATTTTTAATAAGATTCTAAGTTTGCAATGCAATGTATGGTGTGTGTGTGTGTGTGTGTATGTGTGTGTGTGTGTACACAAATACATATATACATATACATACATATACATGAATGAAATTTAAGAAAAAGATCTGTTTTTAATTTGTGCCAAAAAAAATAAAAGAGTAGCAAGACTGTTAGGTTGTTACTTATAGGTCAAGTAAAAGCAAAAGAGACAGACAGACAGTTTTTCCATCCTACCAATCATGATAAACTGTTATTTGGCAGAATTTACAGAATATAATACAAAAGAGGAAAGGCATCAAAATGCAATACTGTATATGTTGTGCCAACTCCCAAGAATGAATAGACAGGAGTCTAAATAGTAAGTTTTTTCTTTATAGTGAGATCAGTGTATGAATAAATAAATAAACAAACAAAAAATAAATAAATTCCTTTCTATCCGAACCTTAATCATGGGCATTTAAATACAATTTTACATTTTTTTAAATTTTCCTTACAGTCCAATGGAATGGGGCCAAAATTGACATGATGGGGAGAAGCAGAATTTGAAACACGAATTAAGCCAGAGACAGTAGTGGAAAACATTCCAGAAAAAAAAAAATCTCCCAACACAATTGTACAGGAGAGATAGTATATTGGAATGCTGCTGATTGTTCCATTCCAGGTTAAGTTACCCAGAAAGGTATATCTATAAATCCACAGGATATACTTTAAAAAATAATATAGAAATAGAAACAAAAAATGCATTGTTGTCACTGAAATCAGTTGTCACAATTATCCTATTGCTTTCAAGCAGACCCAGTTTCAAATAACTTAGCTTGGATTCAGCTCTTGTTTTTCTCAAACATTGAGAACCTTGTCAAAAGATGATATTGTCTGCTGTGGAAAAGAGAGATTTCTGCTATGTTTGCATATTAAAAAACCTGTATTACAAGATATTAGATTGATAGCATATTTTAATAATTTGGGAAAATATCATTCAGTACAGTTATATAGGGATGAGTGGATTAGGAATCACAAAATCAGGAGTCACAAAATCAAATTAAGTCCAGATAAGATCACGGTTCCAGGAATCTCATTTGGACTTTCCCAGTCAAAGTCTGGGTGATAAGTGTCTGTGTGAGCTATTTAAGAATCCTGTGGAGGACAGAAAATGATTCCAGAGAATATAGCCCTGAATGTGGTTCCTGCATATCGTTTTGAGTTTTAGCATCTCAGGAACTATTATGGCAGAAAAGCAACTTATTTGCCTTGAACGATCTTTATATATCATATAAAGGGGTTTTAAATTTTTATTTATTTTATTTTAAATTAATTTTAAATTACTAATTTTAATTTCTGAATTTTTTAATTTATATTGTTTATTGTTGTTTGATGTTGTGAGCCACACCGAGTCTTTCGGAGAAGGGAAGCATATAAATCGAATAAATAAATAAATAACTGGTAGTGGAGATTTTGAGTAGTTTGCAGAACTGATAGTAAAAATTCTGACTGGCCCCGCCCCCATCTACTCTCCACTTCCCAAGTCCCAGCTGATTGTGAGGAAATGGGGATTTTGCAGTATCCTTTCCCTGGCTTGGGGAGGGAGTGGAGATTTTACAGTATCCTTCCCCTGGAGTGGGGTGGGAATGGAGATTTTACAGTATCCTTCCCTTGGCACGCCCACCAAGCTACACCACACCCATCAAGCCACACCCACAGAACTGGTAGTAAAAAATTTTGAAACCCACCATTGGAGGACACTCATTGAAACAATTGGCTGACTTATAGTTTTGTCAAATTGAATGATCTTTTGAGCATATGGGATTGAACGGTCCATAAAAGCACTTATTTCTATTGTTGGCATTCTGTCTAGCAGTAAAGCAGCGTTACTCTTGGGAACTATAAGATGTGTGGACTTCAGCTCCCAGAATTCTCTATCAGCTTGGTGTCTACAGACTTTAAGTTGGTAAAAGTTAAAAAGCAGTGTCTTAGGAAATACTGATCTCTGAGATATTTCTAGATACAAGCAGCTTACACAAGCAAAAAACTTGCAAAAAAAATTATAGTGGCGCAGGGATTTTCTTATACATTAAGTATTTTTAAATTAATTCTAGGGTGTGTATTGACCTTATTTATGAAGTTTAATATCCCTGGTTTGGTGACAAGCTTAATATATCTAAATTTTATTTCAAGAGAATTCAGCAATGTTATTTTCATTATTCATAGTAGTCAATTCCCTTAGTCAATTATTTGAGAATAAATATAATATATAGTACATGTCCTTTTTAGTCTGACAGCTCAGTCAATAATATAGAGAACTTATTTCCCTTTGTAAGTCATCTGTTCTGAATTATTTGGTTTTCTTCAACTTTTTGAATTCTACTATCTCTTCTTTATCCTCTAATTTTCAATTCTGATTGACTCCTGGTTCCTGTTTAGGCATTCATCTTTAAAGTAAATGTTAGTTTCATCCTATAGTGTTGGTCCTCGGTTAATGTTTTACTTTCCACTGCTGCCAGTTGAAGGATAAATCTGGATTTCACTCCACATCATCCATAAGAACATTTGCTGCTTCATTTTATGCTGACGTCATCATTTCTGCCTGAATAATATTTGGTTCATCTCTGAAAAAGAATGAGAAAAATAATACTTTCAGGCTTCCAATTAAAATATAATACAGATAAAAACTTTTGAGTTTTATTTCATGGCTTACTTTAAGATAAAAAATTATGAATAACAAGATTAGTATTCTGGACCATACCTACAAAGGTCTAAGTTTATTAACAACTCTAAAGCTTAGGTAAGCAGATAAGACAAAGCTAGAAAATGGTCTGCAGTTTTGGGGTAATTTAGATGACATGAAATCTTAGCATTTGTGGAAAGGAACTTTTAATTCTAATATTAACAATTTTCAATCTAATAATATACCATACAGTAGGATCCATATGCTCTAATGCAGAGCCAAGTGCCTCTTTTGCATGCTCAGATAAGCTGAGAATATACTATCAAAATTCAATGGTTAATTGACAAACAATAATGAGATTTTTCTCTGTATTATTCCTGGGATGTGAATGAAATAAGGTGTATTAAGACTTACATTTTGCTTATTATTTAAGTGCAAAAAAACAGAAACTCCTCTCCCCCATTTCATTTCTCGAAATCTTTTTTTAAAGTAATCCAAAAATTAGGGTGAAGGTTCGCTCTCTGAGCTTGTGGGTTGGTTTCTGAGCGTTTCATTACCAGACTAGGTAACGTGTTCACCGCAGTTTAGGAGAGAGTTTAATTCAAAAATGCCACCAACTGCTAAAAATCATAGTTAACTTCCTACCCCAAAGATGTTGTTTTCCAAAAAAACTGCTTATTTCTGTCCACCTGTGATGAAAACTTAAAACAAAATGCATATAGAATGAGAAACTCCTTATTCATTATCTCCAAATAGGAGAACGGAATTAGTTGCTGTGGCCTGTTTCCCCACCCTCTTTATTTTGTAATTAGTGATGGCATTTATTAGAATGCTTTAAAACCCCAGTGCAGCTTTCTTAACAATATATACAAGGACATCGATCAGAGAACAGATGGTTTCCTAAATGCAAAACTAAACAGTTCTAGAATGATGACAATCCATTTATCTTAATGTGTACATCCTCCAGCAGATATCTAATCCAGCAATAACAGATTTATATCACACGGACTGTTTTACATGAAAGTTTCTGCAAGTTTGGTGTTCTTCTTTTATTTTTAAGATAAAGCAAATTTATCATCTTTTAGTGGTCAGGGCTCTCAGTAACAACAAGCAAATTCAACAGAAGGCTCCACTAAAATCATGACAACACTCTACTGTGTCCCTGTGATAACCCTCAATGCACCAGTTCAACACTGCAGTGCGCAATTGAAAACACATGAATTATTATTGGAGCCGAAGGGAGGAGAGGTCATCAAGGTTATTTTTCTCCCACCGTGTTTGAAGATACATTTTCAAGTTCCCAGTTGAAAATTTGAAGGACAAGTCTAAAGACAACTTCTCGGGGTCAAAAAATATACTCCAGTTCTTCTCTGATATCTCTTTTTTAGAAATAAGCAACAGTTCTCTGGGCATCTTAGAAACCCTGTGGACAGTGACAACAAAACTACTGAATCCTACCACAAAATTGCACTTTGCAAAATGCAGAAAGTTGGCATTTTTCTCAGTCCTGCCAGGAAGAGGCCAAGCTTGGCTGGGTATGCATGATGTGGGTGTCCTTCACAACCAAGGGTAAGAAATGAGCAGCAAGAAATTCATTATCATTCAAGAATAATGCAGGATTTTAAATCTCTGGTTTTGTTACACATAGAAGGTTTAGCTAATTGATTGTGCAATAACTGACCTGCCTCATTAGCATTTCTGATTTATTTATTAATTCATTTGTTCTTTTTCTATTCTTTTTCTGCCTCTGATTGAAACAGATTGCCATCAAATATCAGGCCACAAACTCAAAGGTTATCATACCCTCTTTGAATCTCAAATTCCCAACCTGAATTGAAACAGAGCTACTTTAAACAAGCTCAGGGATCAAGGAGGGTTTGAATGACCAATGTTTAGGTTGTTATTTTTCTGGCTAAAATTTTATGTTGAGCTTTAAAACAGTTTGATTACAGCCCCTGACATTAATGTGTGTAATCAGTTCAAATGTCTTTATCTATTTGCATAGTTTTTTACAATCATAGACATTACCCAATATCCATTACAGTTGTACAATAATACTATGTGTATTTTTCCATGAATGTGTTGCTTTGAAATGCCATTATAAGATCCCAGCCTAACTCTAAGCCTGTGTTTGTTTTGAGACACATACAATGCAATCATCTAGTAAAAGTCTCCACAATTCTCTTTTCCAAAGAATTCCAAAAGGTACAGAATTCCTGACATAGGCTTTTTCCAGCATCAAATTTTTCCAGGGGAAAAAAAGAACATACATTGCCCTGATTCTTTTAAGGGAAAGTTTCATATAAAACTGAGCAGATATTCGTTTTTAAAAAATATTGTTAATTGGAAATACACATTGCCAAGTTTGTAATGACAAAGTAGATCGCAATTCAGCTCCAATGGAAATAAATGTATGTTTGTATGTCAACAATTTAACACATGAAATGATCTTTTATTTCAGAAGTAGACAGTCTTTGGTCTCCATAACATTAAACTTTGCAGTGCACTTAACATACACTTAATTTTGCAGGTGGGGATTCATGATGCAGAGGGGCTATATTATGCATTTAGATATTTCTGGGGTTTTTTTTTAAAAAAAGACTGGAAATTAACTATGTTATTAAAGGACAAACTACTTTTATTGCATCAAAAAAAAAAAAGGAAATCGTACTACCAATGTGTAACATTTGTTCCACAGATATTCATATAATCTAACTGGAAAAAAAGATAGAAGGTAGGAAAAAGAGAAAGAGAGAGGTCTAGAACTATAGAGCAATAGAGCTATAGAGGAATAGAGATATAGAGGAGTAGAGATGTAGAGTAATAGAGATGTAGTGAGATAAACATGTAGAAAGATAAACTTGTAGAGAGATAAACATGTAGAGATATAAACCTTTTGATAAATAATAATGAATTAATAAGTTAGATGTTCTCTGGCGAGCCCGAGATAGGGGTCATTCCTCTATCTTGGTGCTACTTGACCTCTTGGAGGCTTTCGATACCATCGACCATGGTATCCTTCTGCGACAGCTAAGGGAGTTGGGAGTGGCGGGCACCGTTTTACGGTGGTTTGCCTCCTATCTCTCTGCTCGGTCGTAGTCAGTGTTGGTGGGAGGACAGAGGTAGACCCCTTGGTCCTCATCTATGGGGTGCCTCAGGGCTCGGTCCTCTCTCCCCTCATATTTAATATCTACATGA
Organism: Grayia smithii; assembly: GCA_032468115.1. Lineage (NCBI taxonomy): Eukaryota > Metazoa > Chordata > Lepidosauria > Squamata > Grayiidae > Grayia > Grayia smithii. Next base: position 605,685 of record JANHFM010005915.1, on the reverse strand, counting down.
AATCGCTGGGTGAGATCATCCAACAACATGGGGTGGGATATCAGCAATATGTAGATGATACCCAGCTGTATATCTCTGCCCCATGTCAGTTCAGTGAGGCAGTAGATGTGAAGTGCCGGTGCCTGGAAGCTGTGGGGGTCTGGATGGGAGTCAACAGGCTCACACTTAACTCAGACAAAACTGAATGGCTATGGGTATTGTCCCCCCAGAGATTATGTTGATCTTCCATCTTTGGTTCTGGGTGGGGAGTAATTGTCCCCCTCAGAACAGGTTCGCAATTTTGGTGTCCTCCTGGATCCACAGCTAAGACTGGAACAACATCTGACAGCTGTGGCTAGGGGGACTTTTACACAGATTCGCCTAGTGCATCAACTGCGACCCTACTTGGATCGGGAGGCTCTCCTTACAGTCACTCATGCCCTTGTCACCTCACGATTGGACTATTGCAACGGGCTCTACATGGGGCTACCCTTGAAGAGCATTGGGAGACTTCAATTGGTCCAGAACGCAGCCATGCGAGCTATTGTGGGTGTTCCTAGATACACCCACGTTTCACCAATTCTCCGCAAGCTGCACTGGCTTTCTATCAGTCTCTGGGTGCAATTCAAGGTGTTGGTTATTACCCATAAAGCCCTACATGGCTTAGGACCAGGCTATCTTAAAAATCATCTCCTACCCTGCATCTCCCTGTGACTGGTAAGATCCCACAGGGTCTGTTTCCTCCAGGGTCCGTCAGGTAAACAATGTCGGCTGGTGGGCCTGCAGGAAAGATCCTTCTCTGTGGCTGCCCCAGCTCTCTGGAACCAACTACCTCCTGAGGTCCGGACTGCCTCCACCCTGCTGGCCTTCCATAAGGCAGT
>JANHFM010005915.1:574181-591062 GCA_032468115.1 Grayia smithii | reverse complement strand
TGCTGAACTGCAGCTAGCAGTCAGCTGAAGTAGCCTGCAGTACTGCATTCTAACCACTGCGCCACCTCGGCTCTATGGAACAGGCAGGACTTCAGAGCTTTACTGAATTTCTCCTGCTCAACAAAATACACATTATGTACTTGGCCTCTCACTCACTCCCCAGCTGCTCCTCTTATTCTCATCAGGGATAGAGATATTCCAAAACCCCAAAATCCTGAAATCTAGCCCTAGCTTTCATTTAGGCTCTTCCTCTCCCTAAAGTCTAAGCCTGGTGACATCTCAGAGTTCTGAGTAAAGATCGCTGAATTTTGAATTCTTCAAGAATTCCTTTCTTGTAGGACTGCATTATAAATACATTTTAAAAGGATGGGGTGGCTCAGTGGCTAAGACGCTGAGCTTGTTGATCAAAAGGTCGGCAGTTCAGCTGTTCTAATCCCTAGTGCCACATAACGGGGTGAGCTCCCATTACTTGTCCCAGCTTCTGCCAACCTAGCAATTCGAAAGCACATTAAAAATGCAAGTAGAAAAATAGGGACCATCTTTAGTGGGAAGGTAACAGCGTTCCATGCGCCTTTGGCATTTAGTCATGCCGGGCACCAGTTTTTCAGAACTGATTTGCCATTGCCTCTTTCCTAAGACTTGGGACTAGAATATCCAGTTTCTAGCCTTAATTACTGAACCAAGCTGACTTTCATGATACATGACAGTACCATTTTGAAACTGAAGATGGAAAGCAATTTTCAAACAGTCTTGAGACTTACATTAAAGAAATTGCATTATACATGGTTCTGAACTCTGGAGACAAGTAAAACTGTTGTTTTTTAGGCTAGCCATGGAAGTGATTTTATATTTAATTGTGAGTTTTAATCTATTTATTACTGGTATTCTTTATAATGACTTTTAATTTAATTGTATTTATTTATATTTCCTTATTTATTTAAAAAGATTTGTATGGATGCCCATCTTTAATTAATTTTATTAAACACACTGCTGAGAGTGTTAATTAATTTAATTTTAATTGTGTTTAATAAAACTAATTTTATTTTTCAAGAATCATCATGAATTATGGAACTTCCTTCAGAATTTTAAAAAGAAAAAAATGTAAGTTCTCTAGTTCTCAAATTCTTTTGCACTGATCTTCGATCCACAATTTAAAAGTCAATCATAAATGTATAGTAATTATAAGCAATTTTACAATCCATTAAGCTTGTTTTGTTTTAATTATAAAGCTCCTTTGTTAGATTCCTATAAATGATCTGCTTTATAATTTCAGGCTGTTCAAGGGAGCACTTTAATTCAAGTACACATTCATCAACTGTTTATGTCCTGTTAATTGTTGACAACAGCACAATTGCATTCTCTAGGTATGATTGATGAATAGCATTCACAGTTTACCTATTAAGAAGAAGAATATTGATAATAATTTGCTTTTTGCAGAGTAAAAAAAAGTTTAGGATAGAAAGAAGCATACATTTTAACAATGCATATAAATGAGATACGTATCTATATCTAGATATCTATAGAGATGTATAGATAAAATGATATATACAGAATTTATTGATATAGAGGATATATGGAGATATAAATATAGAAGAATATATGTAGAAAAAGCAGTGATTATTGTTGTAATTATTGTTTGATCAGAGGAAGAACACTATTAGCATTTTAAAGAAGGAACACAAAACTGAGATTTGTTCAGTGCCTATAAAACTGTAGTCAAGTCTTCTAGCATAAATTCTCCTATAGCCAGAAAAAATGTCTATATAACAAACGTTAGAAACCATTACATTTTAGGAACAAGAAAAACACATTTCTTTTTTTAATTAATGTGCATTCTATATCCAAATATTCTTAATGATGTTAATTTCAGCTGTGGCTCCTGATGTCTACCACAAATATTACTACTTAATTCATATAGATATTAGCACAGGAAAGCTGTATTACTTCTTCATTCAAAAATCAAATTAAAACATTTGCACAAAAAGATTATTCATATTTCCTCACAGTTAAAATAAAATAAATGCATATCTCTGAGTGAATCCTGCAAGAATATTACAAAATATATCTATCAGAAAGACTACTATTATAAACTAACATATTTCTTACAGCACGTTGTTTCATAAATTTGAATCTTATCATTTCATAATTGCAAATAGTATTTTAAGTTACAGAACAAATTAGAAAGCATAGGTTTTTAGAAATTCTCAAAACAGCTGCTACCATTTTTTCACTTCTACATATAATGATGCAAATAATATATTAGTGCAACAAATAAACAAAAATGCTGTAGATAATTAGTAATATTTAAATAGTGCTTAAGCTTAAAAAAGATATTTATTTTTTCCTTAATAATAACAGAACACTAAACTTACTATGTTGAGAGTATAATGTTACAGTATCATGAAGAAAACTAACAGAACTAGATTGCATCCAGAACGTTAACTCATTCCATAATACCATAGCGCACATAAAATTTCTATCTGATGTTAAAGTACCTGAAAATAGCATTGGGAATTATAATAAAAATAGCACTTCCTCCTTACTGCATAAAACACTATGAACAGGATGCTCCAAAGCAGATGGAGTGACAGATGGATTATAGATTGGGTTACTCAGAATCTGTCTTAAAAAAAAAAAATCCTGTGCTGCCCTTGTAAGATGATGTTCAGTTCTCACGTAAATCTTATAACTATTGCATAGGTATTCTTAAAGAAATAAACATAGAGTTCATTGTTTCAACATTTCATGTATAAACAAATTGAGTATTTAATGCCAAACATCTCTACTGTAAAACTGTTTAATTAAAATATTTCATTCTCTGGTATTTTTGTAGCAGATGGTGAAGATATTATTGTCTAATGGACTTAAATACAAAATGACTGCTGGTCCAAAGATTTTAAATTAATTACCTTCCTTCATTGATGAGCTCAATAAAAGCAAGTCCAGCATTCTTCTGAATAGAATTTTGCCATTCCTAAAGGAGAGGAGGAAAAAACCCTACATTTTAGAAAGTGGCAATTCTTCTGAAAATGTTAACTATTTTTATTAATTTAAAATATCCAGAACTTTTGATTTACATTATTTTTCATAGGTACTATAGTTTATTACTATAGTTTAATGCGTGAGCCGCCCTGAGTCCTTTAGGAGAAGGGCGGCATATAAATGCAATAAAATAAAATTAAAATAAATAAATAAATTATTGAAATGTAATGCACTACTATGCATTGTTCAAGGGCATCAGACAATTAAATCCAAAATTTAATAATAGACCCACTTGTGAAGTTTTCTTTTGATCATCATTAAAAAATCTTTGCTGATGAATTTTCAAATAATAAACCACACATTTTATAAAATGTTAGAAAATAAATATATTTTATTGTATGTTTTTATAGTTCAGTTTTGGATGAAATTCTAAAAAGGATAAAATTATATTCTACTCAGTTTCCATAACCAGGCTTGACAGTAGATAGTGGTCTTTAAAAACGTAATTTCTTCCTCAGAACTTGGTAGAGGACTGTCAAATATGATTTATCTAGAGTATAGACTTTAATGCTGAGAAAGGCAGGGCTTATATGTACAACTATGATCCAATATTGAAACTCTAAGCTTTGTCTCCCTGCCATCTTGATTCAATGGATATTTTGCTGGCTTCTTGCTGGCTTTGTAAAGCAGAGGAGACATATCTGGATATCTATTTTCTTTAAGAAACATATTTTTCTCCTTAGCTGCTTTCCTTTCTTACAACAGTTTACAAGAGAACTATAACATATAAAATTATTTGAATTATAATTTAGTGCTATGAGTCATTCTCTAGTGAAGTCAGTAGAGATTTGCAAGATAGTCATGTCATTTGATTCCAACAAAGAGTTGCCATATAGTTGGTACAAACAAGCCAACTAATCATACTTACATTAAACCTAAAACTGGAATACCAGGTAGCTACCGCACATGTGTGCGCTGGAAACCGGAAGATCATCTGCTTTTCCGGTTTATGGCGCGTGCATATGAGCTCCTGTTTCGGCACTCGTAGCTGAAAAGGTTTGCACACACTCCCGTTTCAGCACTAGGTGCTGAAAAGGTTTACCAACACTTATCTAGCTCTTTTTTAATGCACTCTTATCTTAGTCAATTGGTATTTCCAATCTTCCGAAGATTTAATCTAGAAAACTAGCCATAATGTGGGTTTTTCTAACCATATTTTTAACTTCCCCCAAAAATATTTCAATAGATTTTGGGCATATTATGAAAAACAATAGAGCAATGTGATTATCTCAAGTTCCTAAGGTAGAACATACAAAATAGGGAATATTTCTTTCTCTTAAATTTAAAAACAAAACAAAGAGATAGTTCCTGCTATCTCAGGCTGTCTCAACACCAACTCCAAGACTATTTCTGTTTGCAGAGATAGAATGATTACTGTACAATGGGCTAGAGAATATACCGGAATATATGTGATTCAGGAAGAGGTAGCGTTTGATTCCGTGTTTTTAACTAATCTGGTAACATCCAATGACATTCCCAAAGTATTTCAAATATGTCATTTCCAACTATTTTATTTTTCCCACATCCTCACTTAAAACAGAGTAAGGAACAAGATACTAATAGATCAGGAGCCAGTTCCATCATTGCAATTCCTCCTGACAGATAGGTTTATGTGTGTCCTGGCCTCATGAACAGCAGCTTCTTATCTGGGTTATTAGCATACTAAATATGTCAAACTAATTTCATGGTCATAAATATAGTCCAAGGTTAGAACCAAAAGCAAGTTCACTGTCCAAAGAGCAAGTAAATAGGGAAGTCCAAAGGAAAGTCACAATGAAATGTCAGAGACTTTTTTCTTTTTTTTTAGCCACAAGAGTTACAAATCCCATTCCCACTGGAATCAGTTAGCCAAGAGTTGAGACGAATCAAGAAAAAGTCCAGGGGAAAAAAGAAGCTTAGAAGATATATTGTCAACAGTTCATACTTGATTTTCTATAGTCAGATTGTCTCAAAGGTACTTTTCCCAAGTACTTTCTTGGGTTTTTTTTTTGTCCCTTGAAAGCATTTTGCTTCTCCAGGTAGCTTTTCCTATTTCTCTCTCACTTGTCCTAAATACTTACTGATATGCCATAATCATGATGGATCATGCATAATGTTCCTGGCCAGTAACAATGCTATTTAGGCCACTACTTTCTGGGCCTCAAATGCTATATAATGTCACATAAGTATTTTAAATTCCTTCTGTATTTTAATTTTTATATCTGTCATGTAGTGATTGAAAAGTTTTCATTATTTAGATTATTACACTAATTTTAAATATTATATTTCTCTTTTTAATGTAAGATGCTTTAGATTCAGAAAATAATAAATAAATAAATAAACAATCTTTGTCTCCCTGTTTTACCCCCATTTGATAGTATTCTTGAGATCTGGATGTGGTAAACCTTTTCTCTGGATAGGGATGATGGAATTTGTTGCAAGCTCAGTAGAGCTTTTGGGATCTGTAAGTATTGCATATGGCTTTTGGGATGCCCACCTTGGTTATTGGTTTAATCTCAAGACAATTTTTGAGATACCATGATGAAAAAAAGGGGGGTGGAGGGCAGCATGCAATTCATTAAAATATCTCTATTTGGTTCAAATGTCAACTAATAGTTGCATTGCTTAAAATACTACAAATGGTGTCTGAAGGTTGGATCAATGAAGAGGTTGCTGCCAATTTCAGAATTAACTGATGTTTCTAAGACTGTTATATACCATGCCTCACAGTAATCTAATCCGGATGCATAAAGCATTAGGTCAGAGAAAAAAAATGCAGCAGACATAACAATACAAGCTATCATAAAGCATTCTCTTCTTCCATCATTTTCATCATATTGAAATATTAAGGAGCAACACTATAAACAAGAACACAGTCAAGCTTCAACTCTGAAGTTCTCCTGAATATTGATGCCATGAGAAAATGACTTCTGATAGTTATATGCCTTTATGACTACATGGAAGGACTTTATAGATGTTATTAGTTTGGGGGGGAATTAGGAATTATTTATTTTTAATTTAAGTTTAATTAAGATAACCTTGAATAACTTTTTTAAAAAGCATATTAAAGCAGTACCTGTCTCAAATTAACTCAATGTATTATTGAGCCAATATATCACTATATTAAAGTTACTATCCAAACAGTTTATTATATGGGTATTTCTTTCAAGTATTATCCTCAGCTTTAGAATAAGAGTTCAAAAATATAGTATAGTAGAGTTCTTTTACATTCTCTTCATGTGAATCTCAAAGTAATTCTTATATATTAATGTTTTATTAGAAATCAAATACTTCTTAAATGTCCAAGTAACATTTCAAGGATGATCTTATAGTATATATGAAAGTAAATTTATTTTAACATTGGAACTGCAATTTTTTTCCTTTAGTGTTGTCACTTTATTAAAAAGCTTTGCTGAATATAAACTAGTTATGTTATCACAGCAAGAAAGTGCCTTTCTATTAATCAGAAGAGGCATAAAATGTTGTAAATGTATTTTAGCATCTCCAAACAGAATCAAGGAGCAGTTTTTATTCTTTAGTATCCGCTATATTAAACAATTATTATATTTAAGCCTGATACTTCCTTTATTTCTGCTACCAATGAATCTAATAGAGAAAAATGTTTTATTTTAATTTTATTTACAATAGAAAGATGAAGACCCATTTGAAATAGCATAATTATACTTGAATATATTACTATTCTGAACAGGAAAATTTTACAACAATCTGGAAATACTTAGAATCTATTGTAGTTCTTAAAGCAAAAAATATTAATGAATATCAAATACGCTTTTAAAAAGAAAAACCAAACTTTGGGGAAAATGTCATGGTTTATTTGAGAAATCTATTACAAAACAGTATCACAGCTGTGACATATAAAACTAGACTATAGCAAACAAAGACTAGTTAATAAAGGACAGATCTTGTCAAAATGACCATCTTAATCTCACCCACCCCTGAAAATTAACCCAATTCAAGTGTATTGAATATGTTGCTATTTGTTATAAATTTTCTAAGGACATTGCAGACCAAATGAATCTAAATATGACCTCAGGCTCATATTTGGGAAATGCAGAGTGTTAGTACACATGAAAGAAAACTATTGTAAAAGGACAATAATAATCAAAATATAAAAAGAAAAGTGGTTTCTCAGTGTCGAATAATGCAGTATCCCTATAGGAGTTCCTGTAAAGCTTAAAGCAAATTTTTCACAAAGACATAATTCCTCTGGGGAAAGTCTTGATTGCATATCCTTCAGAGTCTAAAAACCTGCCCATATGAACTGAATTATCCATGACATGTACCTTCAGACGTTTGTAATGTGATATTTCATGTAAATTTAGACCATACCTTGGACATGAGCCGCTGGCAATGTTAAGTTTACTCAGGAGCTCAGATAAGAAAAAAAATGACATCCTTGCTAATCTGTAGTCGTTAACATGGAATTTCCAAATAAAGAGCATAAAAGCATCTAATTTGCTGTAGCAAATGAAAAGAAAACAAACTTTGCATTTCCCTTTCCTTTTCAATGTCTACTATTACCCCAGTTTATATAAATAAACGTCTTCAAAAGCCTTCTCAATCATCTATCTTTTTGAAGATACATTTATCTTCAAAACAGACTGCTAACACAGATTGCAAAGTGCAATTAATTTTGAAAAAAAAATCATAATCTCAAACATTGTATTGCCAGCATTTGGGGTGGGGGTAGGGAATAACACTGTGAATGGTAGGCATTGTGTTTCTGTACCAACAAAAGGCTTTTTGATTACACAGGAAATTTCCCTCAATGGAAACAGAGGTGATATTTCACTTATCTTCCTTTCTTCCCACAGTATTTTTCCAAATGCCCAAAGATGCTTGGAGGAAACTTCAGCTCTGGGCAGAAGATACAAAAACTAGGAGCTGGCAAAAATACATTCTTTAATGAATGTAGTGATTAAATAGGCTTCAAGTCAATAGGACTGAAAAACCACAGAATCAATCCTCAGAAAAACCCACTGAATGTTCAGAAGATTAAAAATATAAAGTTAAAACCTCAATGGAATGTTTCACTATGAAATCTAATGTTAGAAAAATATCAAGTTTTTTAAAGCTTCTAGCTTTATTTTGCTCTTAATATTAATTAATATTAATTAATATTAATAACTAATATTAATTATTAGTTATTATAATAATAACTAATAATTATAATTAGTTATAGTAATAATTATTAGTTATTATAATTATTATTACTCCTTTTACAACTGGATTATATTGGTCTTGCAAAATATTTCTATAGACATACATGTCATTTAGCGACCACAATTGGGACTGGCAACTTGGTTATGATAGGCTGTTCAAAATAATCAGTGTGGGAGAATGGGACAGCATCTCTGTAATATCTGCAAGCCGAATGCAGATGTCTTACCTCTTTCTTGCAAAAAGAAGAATCTGTCTATATTACAGATTGAGCATTATTCATCCAGTTGGCTATATTCCAAATTATATGTATGTCTCATACAATCCATCTTTAACTACTTTTCTGTTCTACTATATATTTACCTTTTCATCTCAAAAGCAAAACATTTTAAGAACCTCCTTTCCTGTCCACAGAATGAAATAAGGCAGGTTTTTTTTCTACCAGCTACTGTCATTTTAAACAAGTAGCCTATTTCCCAGGTAGACTGCTTCTGTGTACCACCAGCTGAGAAAAAAAATGGATTAGATTATGTCCAAAGTATGTTCCAATTACCCTTGGCCTCTAGGACAAGAAGGACAGGATGTTGGAAGAGAGCCATCTTGGCTTTCTATATCCTAACTAGAAATGGAGCCATAAAACGATTGTATGATACGGCTTCATATTTCATGAAGAACAATAAAATAATTAGAAAAAGATAATGAGCTATGTGTGTGACTGTGAAAGTTCTATTAGATGTATACTGCTTCTATTACTAATATTTTATGTGTTGAAAAAGACATTTAAAAAAATATTGTTGCAATATATATGCATCAACTTAAAATATTATTTTTCTTGCTATATTTTTAATCAATTAAGAATTCCTTCTTTAGGTGATGGTCAATTCTTAACTTTTATTTTCAACTTCTAGAAAATAGCTAAGCATTTTATGTCCTTATTAGAAATCTATTGAATCTTCCTCTTCTTAATAAGAGAATTCATTAATATCATTTGAAACACTGAGGGGATTTCCTTTTAACAAAATACACCACTTTAAATAAAGCATTCTCATGATTGTGGGGCAGCTGTGGAAAGTAATAAGGTGAACTTGGGAATAAGACACAACTATTTTAATGTATTGAGGTAAGTTGCTTCACTTTCATTTTTCCAGAAATACATTAAACACTATCTGGAGGTCAAATCTGAAGCACTGTATAGTTCTATGGTAGATTTCAAACTGTCCTAGAATTTAAAAAATTAACCATTTTCTTTATTTTGTGAAATTACAAATAAAATATCTGATCTGATATTTGGGGGCGGAAGTAAAGTGACAGTTTATTATAAGCCCATCTAAGACTGTCTTTAAAATAATGTATTTAGTTGGAATATATATAAATATTATCTACATATATATTCCAGGATAACATTTCAAATTTAAAAATAATTGCTTTGTCTATTGCACAAATTCTATATAAGGATGAAAGAGAAGGTGAAAAAGCAAAGAAGCTTGAATTTCTCACTCTTCCCACGATCAATATTTGAGGCACATTACATCTCTAGAGTCCTTAATGGCAGGAATTCCTGGAGCCAGCAAATGAGTAATGTTAAACCTATGATTAGATGATGAGACCATAAGCTGTAATGCAGCATTCCACTTTATCTCTGAGAGCTGCAGTTAAAACAAGGAGCAGGGAAGAATATATTGTATTAGTCCAGTCTAAGCATCTGCCTATGAACAGCTTGCCACAGAATTCAGTGGACTTAAATATTTGGGAGTTTCTTGAACCAAGGATTTAATTATTATAAAACAAATTTTAGAAGTTTTTTTGCAAGAAAAGTTTTGAAACTCAACCACAATGAACGTTCCAAATACATACATCTTTTATTTAGATGTATTTGACTGCTAGAAAATGTCCTCCCCCTTTTTCTTTATTTTTATGTTTTGAAGAATCAGTTTGTGGATCAGCAAAATGTGAGTAAGCAAAGTATATTTCAGACTTAATTCTCATTTATGGCAGCACTGCACGTTAACATCTGCAAATATAACTTTATTATTAAAATGTGGCTCTACATTTTAATAGCAAGCAATACAGCTATTATGAATTTGCCATATTTCCAGAAATAAGCACTTTAAATATTATTTTATATCAAGTTTAATTAAGGGAATATAAAGAAGTGTGGAAAGAAGTAACTTTATTCAAAAGCAGATATTAAGTTATTTGCAAAAAAATAATATACCAGATTAAAATTACAGCTGATACTTCATTTCAGAGTAATGCTTACCTTTTGATTTATTAGAATTTATTAGATTTATTAGAATAAAAACAAAGTCACATCTCCAGGTTTACACTTTAGATGGTCATTTTTTCTGAACATGTTATGCTTGTCCTACACCAATTGACCCAATGATTCCCAACCATGCACATCATTTGTATTCATGTGCATATCTGCAATGCGTTTTAGTCATATGCTTCTAATTGTCTATTATGTGATACATTGCTATTTATCAATATCAAAATTTTCAGATATCATGCCTTATTTTAACGGGCTTTCAAAGGCAATATTGTCAAAAATGAATACAAACCAAATAATTAAATAAATTGCTAATAGTTGCTAATAAATTGCTGACATCACACTATGTTGAATTTTCTGTTGTTGAGATCAGTTATAATTATTTAATTATGTATTATTTTGTTAAGGTTTTATCAATTCACCACATTTTCTTGAGGTCATATTCAATACTTATTTAAAAAAAGAAAAATAAAGGTGTCTTTATAATGGAGTTTATAATACCAGTTCGGTCACTCTATAAGTCTCAAATAGTTACTTTTTCAATATACAGGTAAAAACTGCCTGTGCCTAATAATTATATTTCTCCAAACAAAAAAAAATGAAAGTAGTATTTATAAAAACTAGGAATCACCTTACTTGTGAACAAAGAAGCATAACAAGTTCAACCACTGAGGTGCTTGATTTCATGCAAACCAGTCCTGTAAAAAAGTAAAAACAGGGATTAATTCTGCTAAGCACTAACTATAAGAGGCAATGTTAAATTGCTTTTTTTGTCAAATAGTTACATAGGTCAGCTCTTGTAACATTTCAGGATATATCTAGCAAAGATTTCTCAGAATAATCTCTAATTATCTTAATTCAGAAACCATTTGTGACCCAATTATATGAGTTTTCCACTGAACAGTAAAGTCAACCATATATTATATGAAACATGGAAAGAGCTACAAACTGGCACAAAAGGAATTCTATGTATTTTAGAAATATGGAGCTATGTCATTCGACATTCTGTACGCACAGAAGAACAGATTATTTCTATATTGACGACTGACTGAATGAATACCCTTATGTTGTTCTTTTATTTGAAGATTCTAGTATATAATGGAAGCTGAACTCTAGTGCCAAAGCAAATGTCTTGAGTTTTAATTTTTAAATTAAAGTTTCATACTATACTAGATTTCAAATTTTCAAGTTTCTTGAGGTGAATGTTTAAAAATGCTTATTTTTTTATTTTAAGAAAGTTCTCAGACATTTAGATATACCATCACACCCACCACTATTAATCAGAAATGAATATTTCTGATTAATACAGAATAGCATTCATTTCTGAGCTGCTCAAATGCCCATACAAATATTTTCAGATATATATTTTTGCCTGGTTTTCCCAATTGCCTTGCAATGCTTAAAACATGTGACTTTTAAGATTTTAAATTCATGTCATGTCCCACTCTGTCCTGGAGGTTTCACCAGTTTAAATACCATGCCATATCTTGAATTAAAAAAAATGTTCTAATAATTAGGCTGCCTTATGCATCTTTTCCGTTTGGCAGATACTGTAGAAGCACCATAGTTATTCTGACGAACATTTTACTTGGCTACTTTGCAGGTACAAATTCTATTTTAGCTAAATAGCATATAAAACCTAAAGTATTATACAGTGTCCACTCTATTTTTAAAATTATGTTCATGCTTCCTCCGCTCAGTTAATATAAATGTCTGTTTACTGTATATTAAGTAGAAGAGAACATTTTCCCTGTATACTACTGAATTTCCAATAGGGTGATTTATATATTAGTTAGAAATACATACTTAAATTAAGCTAAGAATAAACTGAACCATTCAGTGGTAGATGAATGGATGGAAGGAACAAAGTTTTAGCTCATTCCTGAATTACCGGTAATATAAATTTGATTCTTTGCTTTAAAAAGATCAGGACTATAAACCTACCTGACTGTATGCGAAGTATAGGTATTTGAAATATACATATAAAAAAGGAATAGGGAACAAGTGTTTGCTAGAAAACTGATGAAGTGAAGAAGGTTATTGGCAGGCCAGTTTTTCACCAATATTTTTCACATATGTTTTTTTGTCAAAGTCAGCTGCGATTATGGAAGCTGAATCAAGTTTTGCACAATCAGGAGACATCTCAATAAGACCTCTCTTTGCTGTGCAAAACTGCCCTATGGGTTTGTTAAAGCAGGATAGGTGTGTGTAAGGTAAGTCTCTTCTGAATTAGTTTTATCTGAGGAGGAGGAGAAGTTTTTTCACATATGTTGAAAAATATATAGGTTACAAATTTTCAAATGTCATTTATGGACATAAGGTTGGTGACTTTTATCAACAATGCAAACAACATCCTTTGTTATATATGCAAAATCAATAAAATAATACTTTGTAAAAAATTGCCAAAATGGTCTTTCAGTTTCAATTCTGCAGGTTTCCATAATAATAAAGAACACAATAACCTTAATACCCCACATGTATTCAAAATAATGTTTGACTTAATATAAGCATTGCTAAATTTGAATGAATATCTTTCAAAGGTAAAAGTAAAAATGTCATTCACAATTATCTTCAGACAAATACATATATACTTTTCTGGAAATTAAATGCATTCCTTCAATGAAAATCATTACTCATAGCTGTAGTTTCAAATAGATATACTGAAAAGACAAACTTGTTTTAAACAGACATAAACAAAGAGTCACTGGAGATAAAAGTGTTCCTATACAATTTATATTTATTTCAAATAATGGATAAATACTGATTTGCTCACAAACCTATTTATTGTACAGTAAGCAGAACAATTTACAGAAAGATATCATACAGTAATTCCAATCTATCAGAATTATAAACTGACAGTTAATTAATGAAATAAGAAATAAATGTAAAAATCTAATTTGAAAAGACAATTGGTATAATTGATCAGGGTTTGTTTGTTTTTTGCATGAACAAAAAAAAGAGAATAAAAAGATTAATGGGACACTTATCACTTCTAAACCATTTCTACTATTAGACAACTGATAAAAAGGAGCTAAACAGAAGAGAACATAGTCAAATTCTCAAAATTAAAATGACTACAGCTATTAATATTAATAAGGTTTTCTAATCTTGGATATTTGTGGTTTATTTTACACAGAAAACTGCTGCCTTGTACAAAGACACTACTTATATATGCACACTTCTTATATTAGAGATTTTTCACACATTCTGGTTAAACTCCAGTTTGTGATTAAAAGCAACATAATGAAAGTTATGTTCAATAGTGCTCCATTGATAAGTTTAAGAAGTCAAGGAACTGTAAAATATATTACTACTTAGCCACTTGTTTCTTGAACTACTAACAAACTTGCTATTTTCGTTATGCTGTATGATAATTTTCAAAAAAGAACTAGGTGCTGTGCTGTTGTAGTTTGCAAGACTCCATGGGCTTTAAACTAATCACAACTGATATATATTAACTCTGATACCCCAAATGCCCTTCAATCAGAGGTGAAATGCTTCCGGTTCGGCCCGGTTTGGGCGATCCGGTAGCGATGACAGCCGGTGGTTTGGAGAACCAGTAGCAATGGTAGCTCAAGGCCCTGCCCATCCGCCCAGAAGTCATTACTTCCTGGTTTTAATCAGGAAGTAACCTGGTTTTTTGAGCCTCTGTGCATGCGCAGAAGGTTTTGCACATGTGCAGAGGGTCCAAGTGCGTGTGAACCCTTGGTTGGATCTGCGTGCTTGCCTGCCTTCCCAAGCTGGCCATGGGGACTGCCTAGCAGGCTGCGTGGACGGCAGGCAAGCAAGCATGTTGGGGCTTCTGCTTGTTAGGTCGCTTCCCCGAAGCCGGAAGCTCTGGCCAGCTGCTTTGCTTTTCTCCTCTTTTTGGGAGGCTCACGGGAGGCTTTTGCAGCGGCACCGGCACCAGGGAGGCAGGCAATCCAGATGCCCCATGCTGGTGCTTGTTTGGTGCAGCTGCAGGCAAGCCAAGAGACAGTGGGATGAGGGACTGGTGCATTGGGATCGCCTCTGCTTCCCCATACTTCTGCCTCCACCTTCTGCTGGTGCCTTGCGCTGAAGCAGAGGCATTCCAAGCCTTCAGCGGATCCCAGGATTGCAATGCTGAGGGTTCAGAATGGAGCTTTTTCCATGAATGGCAGGAAAATCCCCCACCCCATTTTCCTTTCTTTCACGAAAAAAGTTCCATTCCAAACTTTCAGCGGATCCCAGGATTGCAACGCTGAGGGTTCAGAATGGAGCTTTTTCCATGAACGGCAGGAAAATCCCCCACTCCCAGGATCCCAGGATTGCAGTGCTGAAGAAGAACCTGCAATGCCCGGGCAAGGCCAAAAGCAGTGAATTCCCCAACTTCAGTTTAGCCGTCTGGGGACGGGACATCAGGAACAGGCTGCTGCGAAAGACCGGGAGACTAAACCTACCTAGTTCTTTAATAATTCATCATATAGTTTAGCCTCCAGACCACTGATCATCTTTGTTGTTCTTCTCTGCACTCTTTCTAGGGTCTCAACATCTTTTTGTATCATGGTGATTAGAATATTTCAAGTGGGGTGTCACCAGTGCAGTATAAAGGAGTACTATCACTTCATGTGATCTTGAACTATCCCTCCATTGATGCAGCCTAGGACTGTATTGGCTTTTTTGGCAGCTGCAGCATACTGTTGGCTCATATTTTAATAATGGTCATCTACCTAGATCCCTCCCACAGTTCCCACTACTATTGAGCCAGGCACCACTATTCTGTACCGGTGCATTTGGTTTTTCTTGCCTATGTGTAGGACCTTATTTTTCTCACCATTAATTGAATCTTGAGGTACCACACTGCATGCTTCCCTCCATGTAGAAGTAGTTCTACTGAGGATTACTTACTGAATGTGGTTGCTCAGCCAGTTGGTGGTGGTACTGTCTATCCCACATTGTTTCTATCTTATCAAGATGTAGACTGTGGTCTATTTTGTCAAATGCCTTACTGAACTATGTCCACAGCATTTCCCTTATTTATTAATTTAGTCACTTTGTCAAAGAAGTCAATACGGTTTGTCCAGCACGAGCTGTTTTTGACAAACATGTCTCTAGTAATCATCTTGCTCATTTCTAAGTGCTCACAAATGTACTCCTTGATTATCTTTTTCATGATTTTCCCCCCAGTTATTGTTGTCAGACTGATTAGTCTGTAATTTCCTAGATCCACTTTCCCCCCTTTTTTGTAGATTAGAATCACATCAGTTCTTTTCCAGTCCTCTCGCAGTTTCCCTGTGCTCCAGGAGCTTTGAAAGATTTTGTTCAGTGGTTCTGAGGTCACATCTGCCAGCTCCTTCAGAACCCCGGGATGTAATCCATCTGGTCCTGGTAATTTGAACTCATCAAGAGTGGGTACTATTTTCTTGCCTATTTGGCTAGCCTTCCTATTCCTAAGGTGGTTCTATCTCCTCCCAGGCTTTTGATAGGTTGGGCTATTTTTTCCCCCTTGCATGACAACAGATGCAAAGAACAAATTAAGCAGTACTGCTTTTTCCCTGCTACCCATCACCTCCTTGCAATCTTTTCCCATTCATGGACAGATCATTTCCTTGACCTTTTTTCTTGTTTCCTACATGTTGAAATCAACTTTTTAAAAATCATTTTTTAGGGTTTGTGGCAAGTCTTAGTCAAACAACAGGAGTAAGCACAGACATGTGGGGGTCTGAAAAAGCCATGACTCAGTCCTTAAGCCAGCTACTATGCAGTGAAAGGCAACTGATTCTCTGTGCTTTAATTTTGTTGTAATCTGTCTAGGGTCTGGATTGCAATGGCATATAAATTTGATAAGCAAACAAACAATTTAATCGGGAGCTTGCTCATTTCTGCTTTAGAAAGATCTTTAGACTGAGAAAAGAGATGCCCCCATACCATGCCCTTATAATGTACACATAATGTTCTTTGAATTACCAAGACACCATAATAAAGACCTCTGGACTTCCGGCGCGGTGATCAAGGTGAAGAACGGAGCAAGCTCTCCGATTTCGCCAAATTCCAACCACCCGGAGCGATTTTAAATCGCACCCGGCCCCGGAGAGGCTGGGTGAAGAAGAGGGGATATCGGAAAAGCAAGGAGAGGTGCGATCTCCTCGCTGGAACACAGAATTGGCCCCTTTAAATCCGGTGATTGTGAGAGTACAGCGGAATGGCTGCCCTGAAGCCAATGATTCAGCACGTTTGAGGAAGCGCTGAAAGCGAAAGTAAGTAAAGAACAGGAGAAGAGAAAGGAAAACAAAAGTGGAGAGATTTGTACTGGATTTTATCATTTACACTGTTGGAACCTCCAGACTGCCCCTGACCTCCACTCCTTCCGTCACGATCTGAAGACTTGGCTCTTTGATAAAATCGGCTGATGGGATGGGTTTGTTTTAATGTGTTTTAATTTTTAAATT
>JANHFM010005915.1:524770-561264 GCA_032468115.1 Grayia smithii | reverse complement strand
ACACCTCAAGGGCAGCCCCATGTAGAGGGAGTTGCAGTAGTCTAAGCGCGAGATGACCAGTGCTTGAGTGACTGTGTGAACGGCATCTGGATCCAGGCCCCCCTGGTCACTTTCTACTTACAGAGTTGTTACTCATATCTCCAAATATTACAATAATACATTTACATAAAATTAGTAAATCAAAATTATTTATTTCAGCAGTACCATAATATTATATTACTGTAACATCTTTAATGAACTTTATGTATTATGTGTAGTAAATATATACAGAAAGGTTTATAATGAGAAGTAATTACAATAGAATTTGATAAGAGTATGATCTAACAAAGATAAATTTCAGTAGACAATCTAAGCAAGGTACAGAACGAAATTGTTAAGCTAAAGATTTTGTGGACTAAAGGATTGAAAGACAGGGTTTGAGACATGCATTTAATGAGAGAATTCCAGAAATAACAGAGAAACATAAAAGAACACCGCTCAAATCCTGCTGTGGGTGTATTATCAGAGGTGGAATAAGGAGTCTTCCCAGGAAAGATGAGCCAGGAGTATATACTCCCAGCAATATTTTCCAAGATATGAAAATCATCCCTCCAGGAAAATGCTGGAGGCACATGATCACTTTAGGGATAACAGGGAGGATATATAGTACAAGGCAAAGAAAAACCACTTCTGTATTTTATTCCCCCGAAACTAAACTGATAGGCAAAATTAAGTATTGACCCTGATGATAAGGCCCTTAATCAGATGGCACTAAAGAATGGTTCTAAGGAATAGCTGAGTTCTAATGGGGTTTATTGATGCAGCCAGCATATTAGCTTCTAGATGTCTAGTTGCTAAAGCTGCTATGAAAGAAAAGAAAATCAAACACTGTAAAAATACAATTATAGAGGGAACATGGAATATAAGAAGAATGAACATGGGAAGCAACATGTATAGAAAAATGCAGTGACTATACACTGACATCGTCAGCACAATCAAACTGAAATGAAAAAAATAGGATGAATAATATTAATTGAAAGCTTATAGTAACAATGCTACTTGGGTATGATGTAGTCAGTGACTGAATAATATCAATTAAATTTAATGGACAACCGTTTAATATCATGTTTATCCAATTTTGTGCTCTAACCACTCATGCAGAAGAGTAGGAGATTGATGGGTTTTATGGTCAAGTTCAGCCTGAAATCAAGGGAAGAGCAAGCAAGATATGTTGCTTTTGATTGGAGATTAGAAAACTAAAGTTGGAAACAATAAGAAAACCTAGTTGTACTATATGATCTAAGAAATGGAGGAGAAAGCAAACAGTTTTTGCCTATTCAATGATATTTTCATTGCTAACACTTCAAACAAACAAAACGGTGCCTATTATACATGGACATCACCCAATGGAGCACAAAGAAATAAAGTTATATTATTGGTACCATGAAGTAGAAAGGCACAGTTAACAGCAAAGAGAAGGTCAATGGCTGATAGTAGAAAAGACCGTGAATGGGTCACACACAAAATAGTAAGTGAAACTAAAGCAAAATAACAGTGTCATTTAACTAGAATATCCTCAATGCTTTTAATTTAAAACAATGTTAATAGCATGAAATTTACAGCTCTGGTTTAAAATGGGAGTGCACATTGCAACAAATATCTAATTATAGAACTTAAATACTAAATACTTAAATACTAAAACAAAAAACAACAAAAAACAAACAAAAAACCTGTCCTAACATTTATTTCATCTAAAAGCTAGTATATTCACCATGGACAGCTTCTGCATCTTCTGTTCTGCTAGAAACACCCTGGACTTTGAGATTTTAGGCAACAGTTACAGAAACTACAGACCAATTCTTTTTTCCTGATTGTTTCTTTGGACAGAGTAAATTATGACCAATCTATTTTACTAAATTCAGGAGAGTTTAAAAGGTGGTTAGGGGCAAGGAGAAAGGATAAGCTTAAAAACAAAATTTGGTGTTTATACTTTTATTTTGGGAATTTAGCTTGCTTTTATAACTGCAGGCCTTGCAGTTCTACATTTTTTTAGGATAGCTGATATTAAACAATTTACTATAATTCTTGCTATGAACATTTTAAATCTCACAGAGTTTATAGTCAATGTATTAATGTACTAAAGATAAATTTGTAAATAAGAACTGCTTTTAAAAAATGAAAATAAAATATTTAATCTATGAATGTCTTTGCATGTATTTCCATATACAGCAAAATATCTAACACATATAAAAAGTATAAATAAAAATGTGTCACTTTCACTCCAAAATTGTCACAGCCACTAGCAAATAATCAGTTGCTTGTGCTGTTGAAAATACCACTACATTTTTTTTTCACGTGATATTGGAGTCATAACTTTGAATCAAGAGTCTAGGGCCAAAGAAATCTGTTTATATAGTTTTTGATGTAATTACAGCTACACCTTAGGACAGATGAGACAGAAGGCAAGGATATATTGAAACTGATTGAAAAATGCAGTTGTCCAGAAGCACTTGTGGGGAAGAGGTCTCTGAAAAGCTGCTCAAAGCTTCAGAGTTTGAAGTGAAATTTTTGATGTTGTCACTCTCAATCTATTGAAAAGCTGACGGACAATCAAACCCGTCTGGCTAGCTGGCAGCTCATTTTGCTGGCAGGTGGCAAACAATTAGACACACCAATTTGTGCCTCCTGATGACATTAAAGCATGAAACTAAGTTGTATGCAGGGCCTAGTGATTTGTGTGAAAGCATTTCAAAAATAATACTCTTTGCCGTGGCAACTCATTTCAGACTGCCACCTTCCATTATGGCTTTGAGTAGTGAAGACGACAGACTTGAGTTACGTGCAGTGCAAGGGCGCTTCTGTTCAATCCGTCATCAGCGCCCCCCGAGACCTCAATCCCTCCTTTCATCAATATCACCTCATCATTTACATTCGATAGTACTTGAATTGCTGAATACATTAACAGAGAAGATCTATTTCATTATATATATATATATATATATATATATATATATAAAACACTATATAGATATAGATATATAGTGTTTTTTACATTTCATTTGCAATTCTATGTGTTTTTAAAAGAATTTTGTTTTAGAAAAGAGTTTTTGTAGAATTATATCACTCATTCTTTGTTTTATTTGTAATGAATAAATACATAATAAGTATTTACTTGCTATGTGAACCTGGGCATTTAAATGTTTTTTAAACAGATTTCAAGTTTCCCCAGGAAATCTTTAATAATCTTTAGCTACTTTAAAAAATCTTATAAAAACATTTATGAAAAATAACATCCACTAGAATAAATAGGTATTTATAAGAAGCAGAACCCTACAAATATTTATCTTTTAGAATGGTAATAGAAATATTTTGAATAAATATGGCAATAGTACAAAGAATTGCACAAGCATACCCTGACAGTCAGTTCACAGATTAAATTCATAGCGATGCAAAATACAATTTTTATTCTTTTCAATTAATTTAGAATATTAAGAAAATAATATACATTACAATCTTGGACCTATTCAAATTTAAAACTCTTGTCATGTCACAGTCTAAGAAAGTATTGCATCAAATCTTCGACTTCTGCTAGTTACAACTACTGTATCTACACCTAAAAATCTGGATTAAATGGCAGTAAAGAGTTAGGATTTCATATCTCTTTGCTATCATCAAGTGACTATCCAGTTTTTGCAACCCATATATGGTAGTGCTTACACTACGTCTGTTTTCTCCTTTGTGTTTCAGAAAGGATTGAAAGAATCTGTCTTCTGCCACAAATAAGCTAGTTTCCTGTTACATAAAATCTGACATATTATGTTTATTGTACAGTATTGTACAGTATTTATCACCAAAGTTTGATCTTGATTTGTTGAAGTTTTGATGTCTTCTTGCTTGCAAAGCCATACAAAAAAGGCTCAGCATGGCTTATTCTCATAATAGTGTAATATACTGTAGCTTTAAATTGATTATGTTCTACACAAAGGATTAGAACTAAAACTGAAAACTGAAAATAAGGGATTTGCAAATATCGTAAAACAAACATTTTCTAAGAACATTAATACTTAACAGATTTTTAAAAGTTTCATCTGTCTTTTTATATTTAAATAGCCTATTCCTACTGATTACAACCTTTTCTAACATTTGAAGTATTACTACATGAATTTAGAAACAAATGTAATTCCAAGCATATGTTAGAATTGGATAAAAAATTGGAAAGATTGCACAATTTTCTGAACTTTTCCCCAAAGTTTTTATCCCAGAAATATATTCTGACTATTCTTATAAACCTATGCACCTGTAATGCACAAACAAAACCCCCGAAAACACTCATAATATGCACAAAAAAGGCATTTACAAACACATACCCTACAAACAAAAGCATATAACCCATAAAAACCTATCTCTCCTGCACTAACAGTAGTGAAACACAAATTAGAATAACAAAATTAGAGGACCCATTTAAAACTACCTCAACCCCTTGATTAATCCAACTTAAAGCATCCCTAATTGATGACTCCAGGTGCTAATTCAACACATTGGGTAAAGGCAAGCCCATCACTTCTCTAATTAGTTCCTGTCAAACTGTTTCTGTTATTTCTTTACTGTTAGGAAACATTCAATTAGAATATGTCTTCTTGATCAGAATCTGTGACAACCTCCTTAAAACGTTGTTTGTATGAGGAGTCACTGAAGAGCATTTTTGAATGTGCTGAATTGACAACAGCATATGACAACAGAATTGACATCAATCCTACATTTAGTTATGAGTGATAATCAAAATATTATGAAATACTTTGTCAAATATTTCCAATAATATGAATACAATTTACTAAGGAAATTAAAACTTTTTAAGAATACAGTATGATACAAAGGCATATACTGTTCAGAAATCCATTCTAATTTTTCATAATCACATTGTTTTCAAGGTGCTTACAGATTCTTCTTCGGAGGTATGCTGTGGAGATTTAAATTCATCCACAGTAAATACGTATCCTTTACCAATTAATTTCAAACCTCATTCCTGCCTCTTTATCTTGCTCTTCCCAATTGAAGATAGAAACACTCTTCTCAAAAAATACTAAGTCCAATTCATGTTTCAGTATTTGTTCCCACTAACATTTTCTTTTCTTCACCTGAATATGTGCATTTTTATTTTTTTCTCCTTACTACTTCAAACATGTTTTATGAAGCCTTTTTTACGGTTCTTAATATCTTCAGCTTTAGAATGGGTTTAGGCTTTTCTAATACCATCTGTACAATTATTTGGTATCTTTTTATAATCTTCATGGTGTCCTAGCTCCCTTTACAGTTCCCATATCTGTCTTCTTTTGCCTTTTATGCAGTCAAACTTTTGTGTAGTTTATTATTTTCTTATTTCTTTTCATCATCAGAATGTTAGAGAAATTCAGACTGTCTGTACAGGACATAAACATTTGCAAAACAAGCACTCAATTAAAACTAACAAATATATAGTCAAGTAAACTATAACATAAAATAAACTATCCTTTGGGCTGACTATATGACCTATGATTATTGTGAACATCTATGAAAATAATTGTGTTCACATTACCAGTTGTTTTTAACCATTTTTAGCTGCAAACATTTTTGGTGACTTTTTCACCCAGACCTACGTTGATGTACCATTCCCTAGGAAGATACCTCAGTAAAGCAGGATGAGAGCTAAACTGGCTGGCAGAAATAATGTCATTTGAATATTTGCAATGTTTCTGGTTTACTCACCAAACCATGGTTAAATGTTAGTTTTATGTATGAACATAGCAAGGTTCAACTATCAAGAATAAGGCAGGCAGGCAGGCAGGCAGGCAGGCAGGCAGGCAGGCAGGCAGGCAGGCAGGCAGAAAGACAGATGATTGAATGTATTACATACCTGTCAAAAGAGTGAAACTGCATTGGAAGAATAGGCTGAGCTTCTCTTTTCAGTGCAGGATCAGGATAAGGAATAGGATCAGGCCCACATTCTGGAATTTCAACCGGTGCTGCTACCAGACTTTTCAATATTTCTTTTACATTAATACCTTTGCTTTGGCTAATACTTGATATTGAAGATGCAGACTTCAGAATTTCACTGGGACTTTCCGTTAAACTTTCCTGAGATTTCTTTACCTCAGATGACAAAGTAGATAGCAATTCACTCATAGCATCTGGACCAGGGCTTGTTTCTAAATCTGTCCCATTTAAAATACTGGGTATTTGTTCCTCTTCAATTCCAGAATCAGTGTGAGGAATAGAGCTTTCCAATGGAATATCTTCAATTGGTGTTGGAGTTTCTTTTTCTTTGATATTGTCTGGAAATACAGCAGGAGTTTCTACAACAGAAAAAGTAGAGAAATATTCAAGTCTGTAAATTAGTAGTGTTATACTCTCAAAAATTAATAGAAATGTCAACACAAAATAAGGCAGGAAAATATAGGTGGAAAATCCTCCAAAATGCATGAGAAACACTTAGAATTCTTATTCTGGAATTTCACAGCAGCCACACACAAACATTTACCGGTCCTATGCTGGAAGGCATCAATGCGAAATCAGAAAAATAATGCTTCGGAAATGCTTGCTTGGTACTATCAAATTTACCAAAACTAAGTAACATAGCAGAAAAGAACAAATTATTTTGCCTATATTTGTTTGTTTGCTTATATTTTGCTTTCCTCAAAATGTCCAAGGCCACGCACACAACTTTCTACCATCATTTTCCACCCATATAGTAATCCTGTGAAGTAGATTGCATGGCTGAGGATAGCTGTAAACCTAGGTCTTCCGGGTCCTAGTACAATACCTTCTTAAAATTCTGTATCTATTCAATAAGTCATTTAGCAGCAAACATGTAAAAAATAACAAGACAGTTGACTGATCTGCTAGTTTCCTATATTGTTTCATAGGACTTGCCCAAATAAAGGCATGTCTCACCACCAACCTTTGACAATGACAGAGAAGGCAGCAGATGACCCAACCTGATCACATAGGGGTATTGCCCGTGTCAAATTTGATAAGAAATTTGCATCCATCTCTCAAGTTCTCTGCATATTTTGGGATTTCTAGTTACTTCCTCAGATACTTTTTCAATATCGTCAGATTCGTCAGATTCTAGTTAAGGTACCCAGTTCATTCTGTATCATTACAATTTTCAGAACTACATTTTTAATGCAATACACCTTTCAGTAGAAATCAGACAGAATACAGATATTTCTGTTTGTAATTTAAAACGGAGCACATGATTTAGTATAGTTATTAACAATACTTCAATTGCCATGGAGGTTGTATTACATTTTTCGTAATCAACTTTAAATTTCTTGAGACAGTGCTGTTCTTGTTCCTATCTCTAAAATTAATTTTAAACAGGAAAATTATTTTTAAAAAAATTAATAGTCTATATACTGAGGTCAGGTATAATTGATTTGTTTTTGGATTTCAAAAAGGTTCTGGGCACCCATATTAAATTTAACAAAGAAATGCAAAATATGCGTTTAATTAATGCATATGAGCTGCAGGGTGAAGAAAAATCTTTCTCAAGCATAATATTACTTCTGCTTATAAAAATTCTTCTGGCAAACATTTGACATAGTAAGGCAAACATTTGCTGTACAAAAGTATAAAATGTTTGGGCAAACTCTGATGTATTTAAATCAACCCATTTTATATTCAACTATTTTATATATTATTTTAATGATGTTTTCGTTTTAAAATTGAAGGGCAGGGTTAGAAGTGACCTTGGGGCAGTGGTGAAATGCAAAAATTTTTGCTACCGGTTCTGTGGGTGTGGCTTGAGGTGTGTGGCTTGGTGAGGGGATCATATGACTGGGTGGGTGTAGCAAATTTTTTTTTTTTTACTTTTTAAAGCATTTTTACTATCTATTCACCCGAACCGGTAAAACAAAAGGTTCTGACGATCACAGCTGTGCTGTGCAACCTTCAGAACCTTTTTAAAAACTTTTGTAAAGCATTTTTTTACTACCAGTTCAGGCGAATAGGTAGTAAAAAATGCTTTTAAAATGTAAAAAAAGGTTCTGACGATCACGTGGCACAGCTGTGATCGTGGAACCTTTTTTTTTTTTACTTTTTAAAGCACTTTTTTGCTACCTATTCACCTGAACGGGTAGTTTTTATCACTACCAGTTCACCTGAACCGGAGCGAACCAGTAGCATTTCACCCCTGCCTTGGGGGTCTTCTAGTTCAATCCCCTACCCAGAACAAAAACCTTCAGACTACTCTAGATAGGTAGCTGTCCAATCTGTGATTGAAAACATCAAATGGTAAAACTCTTAGAACTCAAAGAGGCAGTCTCTTCCATAGCTCTCATGTTCAGGAAATTCTTTCTCCTTTCAAATTTGCATATCTCTATGTAAAGTTTCCATTGGTACATGTCATACCCTCCAGAGTTATGAAAACTAAACCCACACCCTCTTCCTTTTGACATCCTTTAGAAATGGATGACATGCAGAAGATGATATCAAGGCTTCCCTTAGCCTTCTCTTATTTAGGCTAAACATTCTTATTTCCAATTTCTTATAGAAATAAGAGCAGAGTAGATCAATTACTGTATGACTTAATCTAGAATTTAGGCCTCTATATACAATATTTATTTCTTTTCTCAAAAATAACTAAACCTTATATTTCTTAAGATTCTTTTTAATGTCTATTTTTCAAATATTTGATATTTTATAAATAGTTTTCATAAATCTTAGAACTGTATCAAACTGTAATTTTTGTTAATTTCAACTTCTGAAAACACCATATAAAAGATAGTTTATATTATGAAAGATAGTTTCTCTCCTACTTACAGAATTGATAATAGTTAAAATTGTGGACATGATTTTTACCTAAATTTCTTTTGCTAATAACATTCTCTTAATGATAGGATTTGTAGAATAAAGAACTCAATATCACACATATAGATGTTTTATTTCAGTAGGAATAAATAAAGAGCTTAAAATAACAGATAATCAAGCAATCTCATTACTTATGATATCTAAAATATCCTAAGAAAATATCTTCCAGGTTAAATGTCCAGTTGTTGAGTTATTCTGTTGTCATACAGATATCGCATACCAAAAGAAACCCATGAGCAGGGGAAAAAATGCAATACCCTTTTTTTTATTCTTTAAGTCTGTTATTAAGAACAAATTAAATAAATACATACACTCAACTTATAGCTGTTTATTTCATCCATTATGAATTTAACTAATCACCCTTAAAAGCTTTCCAAACTGAAATAACTAGTAATAAATTGCATAGCAAAATTATGTATTTTGTGAAGAACTATTTTATTATTTCTCATCATTTTATGTTTTTATTTTATTAAAGGGCTAAAACAACCCATGATCCGTTGATCATTTGTTTCAGGGATATTCTTAAAACAGAATGGGCAGGCAAAAAAGCAGTGGGAACAAGAGCAACTTCTGACTTCCTGCTGGCTGACTACAGCAGCATTGCAACACTGATGAGGTCACGACTTTGGCAAATTTCAATCCCACAAGAGTCATGGGTCCCAGATTTTAGATGAATTCTGTAAGTTAGGCCATTTGAGGAACATTGATTCAAAAATGTATTTATTTTTTTATCAAAATTATTTGCCACCTATCTCACAGTTCAGGTAACTCTGAGCAGCTTACATCCAGATAAAACAAATATTCAATAATTATAAATATAAAAATGGATTAAAATTGCAATTAGAATTCTTTATTGGCCAAGTGTGATTGGACACACAAGGAATTACAAAAATTAAAACAAGCCAATAAACATGATTTGGAGGGAAGAGGTGGAGTGCCTTTTCTGTTAGTGCACCAGCCAAAAGCTTCTCCTTCAGGACCCATGATTGTTGGCAAAGCCATGTTTTAAGACTTTTCCTGAAGGCTATAAGAGATGGGGTGGATCTTATCGCTGGAGGAAAGATCTTCCAAAGGCAGAAGCTGAAAAATTGTTATCCTATAATGCACCATTTCACCCAATTGAAGGGTACAATCAAGCAGACAAGAGAATTTTACTACTATAAAGATCATTTTCTTAATACCATGCATAAAAACTGGAGGAGATGGACTAGAGGAAATATGATAGTAGTCTTCCAGTATTTTTGAGGGGCTGTCACAGAAAAGAGTGGGTCAACCTATTCTCCAAAGCACCTGAGGGCAGGACAAGAATAGACTAAATGTCTAGTTATTGAGGTATTTTGTTGTCATACAGATATCACATGTCAAAAGAAGCCCATGAGGAGGAAAAAATGCAATAGCACCTTTTTTCTTGTTCTCTGAGTCTGTTATTAAGATGCAAATTAAATAGTCAACTTATAGCTGTTTAAATCATTCTTTATTAATTTAACTAATCTTCTTTAAAAGCTTTGCAAACTGAAATAATTAATACAACTTGTGGAAATAAATTGTATAGCAAAATTAGATATTTAGCTTATCAACCTAGAATTAAGAAGAACTTTGCTGACAGTGAAAACAATTAATCAGTGGAACAGTTTGTCTCCAGAAGTGGTGGGTGAGATTGGGTAGCCATTTGTCCAGAATGGTATAGGGTCTTCTACTCAAGCAGGGGATTGGACTAGAAGACATCCAAGATCCCTTCCAACTCTGTTATTCTGTATTTTTTGTGGTGTGTGTGTGGTTGTACATATGTGTCTGTGTGTACCTATGTGTGTATGTGTTTGTATAGAGGGAGGGATAGGGAGGGAGAGAGGGAGGGAGGGAGAGAGAGAGAGAGAGAGAGAGAGAGAGAGAGGGAGAGGGAGAGAGAGAGAGAGAGGGAGAGGGAGAGAGAGAGGGAGGAGGGAGGGGATACATGGGTATTTTTTAAAAGCTGAGGGAAAAATAAACTGTATATACTTGTAGCTAAGCCCATCTGGATAATTTTGGGGTAAATTCTCAACTTATTCCCATGTATATACAGTACTTACCTGTAACTTGAATCATCTGCAAATTCACACATATAGGTTATCCACAAAGTTTACCTGGTCAGTGGTAGTTGTCTTTCAGACTCAGAGAATGTGTCAGTTGAAACGCTAAAACAGAATCTCTTGAAGAATGATAGGTGCACCACAATATGCCCATATGTCACCACTGTTTCACAAGCCGCACTGGTTGCCAGCTTGCTTTTAGGAGCAAATCAATATGCTTGTTATTACGTATAAACCCTTGTGATTATTTGAAGGACCACCTATTTCCAACAGTTTCTGCTCACCCAGTAAGACTGAGCAGAGTGGGTATGTTCCAGGTCCCTACAAACAATGTCATCTATCAAGACTTAGAAGGTGACATTCTCTATCAAAAACCCTGCCCCCAGGAAGAGCATCCTCCCAGAGAGCCATATGGTTTTCATACTATTCCAAAAGTAAAATCTGGCTTTCCTCCAAGTCTGCAGTTAGGATGGTTGTTGAGTTTCTGACTATTATTTTTCTTGTTGCATTGAGGGTTTTCCCCCCCTCCATTTACATCTGTTTTTCTTCTTACTTTTATTGTTTTACTGCTTCTTACTTTTAAAAGGTAAATTGCTCAGAGTTGCTTGTCAGCCAGGCAACTTTCAAATAAATATATAAATATTTATATTTATAACTTTCAAATATAAATAAATAAATTCTTTTTTTTTTTAAATGAGCTCTTCCTCACAGTCCCAGCTGCTCAAGTTCAATCCTATTAATTGCTCAATCTTCTGTTCCAGCTTTACTTTTTCCTGTCACCCAATACTATTGCATTTTCCTTCTCTTTTCTCTGTTCCTACATGTTCTGGTAAAATTTTGTCCAGTTGCTTGAAATCTAACGTTGCTGCCAATGTTTCTTTTATTTGAAGTAATTGACTATAAAATAGTTAACAGTGCTAAAATTTATGATCTTCTTCTCCCCATTTATTTATTATTATTTTTAATTCTTTCTCTGTTCTGTTCCAGTGTCCTATTCCCTCTTTTATCTGAGCTCTATGAAGTTGGCTTCCCTTTGATTTTTTGACAGGAGGACAAAGTGAAAAGGTTTGCTGTCTAGTGATCATAAAGTAAAACAGATACTGTACAATCACTAAAAGCATGGCCACTACTGGTTCCACTCCCCACTCACAATCAGTTTGAACCTTAAAATGTTGACAACATGGACCAAAAGTTATTTTCCTTCTTTGAGCAACCACAGGTACTGCAGTGACAGTAATCCCTTCACTTCCATCCTGTGCAAAGGTAAAATAAAATCTTGAAAAGATAAATAAATAAATTGCTTCCACCCCTGCCTCTATTAACATCTTTTTTTGTTTTATGCATTTATTTTATCATATAGAACAAAAATAGCCACAAAAAGCATTTCTGAGATCAAGATACATTGTTTCTCCTGAAATATTTGCCTTCATGGACTATAGCATTAAAAAAAAAGGAGGGGATTGGTTTCATAAAAGTTTTAAATACATTACAGGTGAACCAGATGATCACAGCTGGTGCTAAGGAAGCAAGAGGTCCAGATTTGTTTCATACTGGCACATAACTTTCATGTGAAAAATCCAAAAATGAAAGCTACAATTTCTACTTGATAATTTCAAAATTTTATACATTTCCACTGCTTGGAAATTTCAAAATTTTATACATTTGCTATTTAAAATGTATCTACAGCTTACTTCCTAATTTTTTATGAAAGTTATATAAGATTCTCACAAAATAAAAACTTTGAAATTTGTGATAAACACCTTAACAAAACAAACTGCATTGATCAACTGTGTCTCAACCACCCAAATCTCTCAAATACAAATATAAAAGTATATGGAAGAAACAGGGAGGAAATGGGACAAAGCAAAGCGTTAGCTACGCTGGGAAGAGAAAGAAAAAGAAGGAACAAAACAAGATGGAGTTGATGTGAGGAAAAAAGATAATTGGGCAGGGAAGTGAATGAAGGTCAAAGCATCATTTATTTTCCAGCATTCTAGTGCTAAGAATCTATGCCTGGAGTTCTTGGTTTCTTGAGAGGTAAACTTAGAACTGCAGTTATAAACGTACTCTATTTATCTATTTATTTATTCTATCTATCATGAAACATGAAAGTTATGCAAGAAAGGTCACTAATACAGCCAAAAGGTATATTGCATGTAAAGGGGCAGCATAAAGCTGGTGTCTATGGTTTAAATGATAATTACCTCAGTTATTACTGAGAAACATTTAATCATACAAAAATAGCATGCTGATATGAAACAAATATCTGAAAATCAGGAAATATATATTTCTGTAGATCAGATGCAGAGACTGTCCAAGCAATGAACTGGAGACTAGCAATTATTTTAAAAAGCATTCATCAACCCATGCTATTTACAAAATCAGTTACTGTATAGGGAGCATTTCCCTTCTACCATGTTGTAATTTCTCCCTTCATAAACAAACAAATATATTAAAAAATTACATGTAAAATATGGTTGTAACATAATGTCAGCTGAAGTCAATATAAATAAATTGTTCTGAATAGACATTTCAAAGCATAGTTTCTAGAAAATAATAATAATAAATAATCATAAATAATCATAATCATAATCTTTTGCCACATAGCAATGGAAATTTAGTTGCCATGTAAATGTTAGATAATTGGAGATTTGGAAAATGTGTAAATGTGAAAATGTGCAAAAAAGTATATCACACTGAAAAATAGAGCATGTGTGACTTTGGTAAGCTCCAAAGTGAACATATATAGCCCGGGGTTGAAATGCAGAATCCTTGATGCTCTCTAAGCTTGGTTATTTGCTGCAGACAATGCAACTAAGTGTGAGGTTTGCTCCATGTGTATATACAGTACTGGTGGTATGTGGTTTCCTCTATGGTAGTTCCTTGATTAGTTTTCTGCTTGATTGTTTGGCTAGTATTAATCTCTGTTTATCTGGATAGAAGCTGCTGGAGAAGATGTGCTCTGGTCTTTTTGTTTCCTTCTTAGCTTTTTTACTGTCTCTCTTGAATTAATGTGGTTTATCTCTATGTGTCCCTTAATGGCTGATTTCTGCAAGGTTCCAGGAAATCCCAGAATTTTTGGATTTGTCTTGGTATATGATGCTCATAGTTTTCAGGCTGAAACTATGGTTAAGCCTGTGTCTTGAAATTAAGGAGTTTCCATTGTGTCTTCTGACTGCTAGCTGGTATAGATGTGCTCGTTAGTTTTCTGCCTGTCTGTCCAAAATAGTGGCTGTTACAGCCCTTAGACTGTATGTTATAGATGACTTCATTTTTTTTGGGGGGGGGGATTATTGAATCTTTTGATTTATGTAAGATCTTTTAGAGGGCTTTAGTTGTTTAGCATGCTACTGGGATGTGGTGTGGTTGTTTAGTCTGTTGGTTGTTTCTGAGATAATTTTGATGTATGATACTCTTTTCTTTTTTATAGCTTGTATTGGATGTACTATAGTAGGCTGAGTGGTCACACACTTTTTGATAAAGTTGTGTCAATAGCTATGTTGCATAACCAGTCTGTTTTCTTTTTCTGGTATTTGGAGTACTGCAGTATGTTTGCTGTATGTTTGCTTGGAGTTTGGGAAGCTCATCAAGAACTGATAAATGCAGTTTTGGTTAACATATACAAATATGTAGCTTTGGAAAATTTTCTTCAATCAATAAATTAACAAGTATAATATTTTGTGTTCATTTTTTTAACTAGTTATTCTTGATCTAGTTTTAGCACTTGTGTGGAAAACAGATCATGTTTTAGATCAGTGTTTCTCAACCTTGCAGAACTGGCTGGGGAATTCTGGGAGTTGAAGTCCACACATCTTCCAGTGGCCAAGGTTGAGAAACACTGTTTTAGATTATATTTATGCAGAAATATTAACAATTCAAAATGATTCACAAAGTGCCACTGTATTTCTTAGAAATAGCCTTATTTATTATAAGCAAAGAGAAAAAATATATGTAATTAATAAAATATTTTCTAAAATAGAGAAAAAACTCAGGTAAATCAGTCCTATAATGAAGTACACAAGGTTACATTGTTCGTTTGTGTATTTATTATGTTTTCCTTTTCACTCAGAAGCTGAAGAGCGTTCCTCTTTCCATTTTCCAATACTGTACTGGGAAGTAAAACAAAAACCAAAATCCTGAAAAATTGCTTCAGTATTGGCAAGAAAAATGCCCTGAGATATATGTGTAAGTCACCAAACATCTTGACACGGTTCTCTGAATCTGACAAATGCATATAATTATGCCATACAGATATATACAATACCATTCTGAAAAAAAAATATTCTGAAACAATAACAAAGGATATCATTACACCTAGAAGACTAATATCTATGTAACATGAGCTTTCGTGAATCACAATCTAGCTTATTAGATGCACTGAAAACACATTTGATGGAACAGACAGTGATCCATATTAGGATGTGCTATAGTACCTATTTTAATCTTGAAGGTTTTGCAAACTCTACAGTGCAATCGAAGGCTCTGTTAATTCCTCCTTTCCAGAAGAAATATTCTCATTAGATAGATACAATAAATGTTCAGAGACAGAAAAAGAAGAAAGGCAAGGGCTTATTAGTAGTGAGAATAAACTAGAGAGAAGGACAAATGAATAGCCTGTAATGACCACTAAAAACAGTTTCAAAACACCAGGTTGAAAGTAAAGTTGTTATGATGATTATAGACAATATAACAACTCATAACATGAAAGACGCTCTCAACTCAAATGTGTATGTGCTGAGCAGAAGCAGCATAATGGGAAATGAGAGGAGAGAGGGAGGGAAAACCTGAAACTGACACTGCAAAAGAAGTGTTCAGCATCAGATTACAAGATACATAATTCTACTTGAAGAAGTGAAAAAAATGTGAATAGATGAATTCTCAAATGAATAAATACAAAATGGATGATTAAGAATGGTAGAAATTAAAATACTTTGGATAATAGTTGAACAAGTCACAAGCCATTGTTTAGAAATTAATGGAAAGTTATACTTTTGAAAATGTAGCATGATTTAGATTTAAGAAAGAAAATAATATTGAAGCCAAAGTGATTTGAATGCTTCAGACCTAAGAAACTATGATTTCTCCAGCCCTAATTAAATCTTGCCTGCCCCCTCAATTTTAAATAGTTCATCAGAAATTAGGTGCTTCATTAAAATCACATATAATTATAGGATTGCCTGCACCCACTGAATTTTTTTCTGTAGCTTTAAATCCAGCCTCTTGTAGATTACAGTGCAAAAATTACTTTCTAAAGTTACAGACCATTACTGTATAGCTATTACCAGCCTGGAATCATCTCAGCTATAAGGAGTTAAAATGCACCGTTTGAGTTATTGTTGCTTCCTGGAGAACACACAGAATGTAACATACATATTTTAGAGGTGGTGAAACAGCACAAATCATGATCACATGTCTTTTCTTCCAAACCAAAGGATATTACCCATCAACCTTCCCTAATTTCAACTGGGTTCATTTTTGTTAGTTAAATGTGTTCAGTCACAGCTGTCAATTATTCATTCATATTGTTGAACAATTTGTAAATGAAGTATAAAATTGATAAATTTATATTAGTTAATTCACATCAATTTGTGGGAGATTAGTTTCTTCAATAGTTCTGCTAATTGCTAAAAGCAGAAATGACCTGTAAGGAGAATCACACACATTTAAAAAAATTCTGCCAATAAAGCTACCTATCCATTCCGTAAGTATCTACTGAAAAAAAGATATGAGCAATAATTGTCTCTCATATTCTTCCAAATACTGTAATAAATTTGGAAGACATTCACAGACTATCATTTAAGTAATTCTTAAAGATCACCAGGAACATATCTTCTGTATTATTTTCAAACAAAGATTACCCATGCTGCAGAGATTTCTATTCCAGAATTAGAGAGGAAGTCACACTGACATTACTGAGAGTATATAAAAAACACTGAGTAATCACACTGCTGAATTACTGCATGGAAGATAACAATAGCTACCAATTACTGTTGCAAATAGTCTATCCGCTGCCAATCACTGGTATAAATTATGTTGATGTTATTTTTGTCCTAATAATTGGTTAATAAAATGGCTAATTAATTTTTTATGAAATGGATTGTATTGCTTATTATTACCAGAGTATTTCTTATTGCCATCTATGACATTTAATAATAGAAATCCTTTTCAGTATTCTACTATAATAGTACAAGATAGCTGTCGGTTAACAAGGACAATTTCAATCACTAAACAACACAGTTGTAAAGTGTGATGTTTCATGACTGAACCACTTAGCAACAGCAGTTCTGCCACTTCCAGTTGCTATAATTAAGCAAATTCTTTGGTGTAGGAGAAGGAAAGGCAGAAACTGGGGACCGAGTGAAGAGAAGAATCAGCCTGGAGTTACATTCCTACACAAGAGGTCCAGCACCCCTTGAATTCCATTAATTCTTATCTAGCACCAATTAGTGCTGAAGTTTAGTTGACTAGATTCTTCTGCATAGGCCAGGGGTGTCAAGCTCATGGCCCGCAGCCCGTTTGCATCACACGTTGTTCACACCCAACCCCATTTTAGTGAAGGGGGAAAAGTTGTGATACATTATGTGACAATATGATGGCATATTGACACCCCTGGCATAGCCAAAGCAATAAGCCAGTTTAACTGAAACTTAACACATGGTCCTGATTCTTCACATCTGACACATTGGTGTCGTTAAGCACAATATCATGTGATTGCTATTTTTGACCTGCTGGTTTCCCCATTAACTTTGCTTTGTGGAAGTCAGAAATGAAGGTCGCAAATTACAGTCATGTGGCTCCAGGATGCTGGAATTTTCTAATTGTAGGTCGATTGCCAAGTGCCCAGATTGTGATCACTTGATCCCAGGGATGCTACAAACTTTGAGGATCACTCAATCAGTGCCATCGTAACTTCAAATGGCTGCTGAACAAGCAAGGATCACCTGTACTACTAATAATATAGAATTAAAGAAAATGGAAAATTGCCTTTTTTAAAGAATGAATAATTTCTTGCAGATTTCTTGAACAATAATTTCTTGTATTCTAGCTGCAGTTTTGATAGCACTGACCAACACAAATCAGTAAGTTTTTCAGACTCACTATCACCTCTGGTAACTGCTTTCATGGAGAGGCAAATGGGCCCAGACAAGTATGTTGCAAGTTCATTTTATTTATGTTTTGTTTTCTAAAAAAGCCTTTTAAATATATGTAGGACCAGAAGGATACCCATTGGTACCATGCTGGGAACACTGATCCTAAATGCAGAAAAGCTTCTTCTCATACCTCAATTGTTCATATTTATTCCAATAATAAATACTAGTTATAGTTTAATCTCTAATTTATAATTATGTGATTACATCCTGAGATTATCTAGAAAAACTAAAATAGCCTAAAGTCTAGTCATCTCCCTGTCCATTTAGAACAAATATTTATATATATTTTTTAAAAGAAATGAATTAAGTTAAAAACTAGCAGTGCTATGACTATCAGCAAGTCTTTCACTCTTCACTTTTCTTATCCACAGTACCTCCTATTTCTACAAATGTGGATCAAAATTATTTTTTCAAAGAAGGCAACAGAGACAAGGCAACTGAAACTTGGCATTCTGCTACCCTGTTTCCCTCAAAATAAGACATCCCCTGATAATAAGTCCAATCGGGCTATTGAATGCATGGCAATAAGGGTTCAAAAAAATATATAACAGTGTCTTATTTTCGGGGAAACACAGTAGCTGGATAAAAATGAAAAGAAAAGAAAACATAACACAGTGGGAAAATTTGCTGCCACATACATTTTAAGGACTGAGGAGAGCACCAACATGTTATCAAGAATTTGGAAATAAATGGAAGACACTGAAAGACTAAGAAGGCTAAGAAGTTCCAAGGGTTAGGTGCTAAGAATGGCTAGGGAGAACAGAAATAGGTAACATAGATGAGCATCAGTAAGGAATTTGGGAAAGCCAATAAAAATTGATGATATAACCTTGAGGTAGGCTGAATATGTATATGTGTCATTTTAGGGATAATGGAGATGATGGATGTATATGCTTTGGGGAGATTAGTGTTTGGCCACTG
Source organism: Grayia smithii (assembly GCA_032468115.1). Lineage (NCBI taxonomy): Eukaryota > Metazoa > Chordata > Lepidosauria > Squamata > Grayiidae > Grayia > Grayia smithii. The sequence continues at coordinate 542,300 of JANHFM010005915.1, read as the reverse complement.
GTAATAAGAGATCACATTTCTTTATGTAATGCATATGGTTGTTTAGTGTTGGAAATGTGAAGCATGTGCATATTTTATAACTCTTACATATTTCAGGAAAATATAGCTTTTAGCTGAAATAGTTTTCAGCTAGAAAATTGTGGCTTCAAAAGCATTTGGTTTTGTAAACTCACTAGACTACCTTTTTATATAATTGGTATTTTGCTGCACAGCAAAATACCAAGTATTTGGTATTTCTCACTGCAATGTTCTCACTGCACTAAGCCAAAGTCTTCTGATCTAAATGAACATTCCTTTATTTCTTAGTATGACTTAACTTAAGCAATTGAGGCTGTCTTTATGGGATTTTAATATTTATCTAAATATCCTATTCTTATTAAAGTACAGATAATATTAGACAGCGCATAGAAAAAAGGATAGATAAGAATTTGTATAATTATTTATAATGTTTGCACAGCACTGAATTGTATATCAGTTGGGAGTGAAACGTCATGTTGTATGGAAGAAAAAAGAAAAAAGTTGTGCATCATTTTTTGCTGTAATAGAATAAAACAGAGGGGAACAAGTGACTGCTCATAGAAGTGATATCAATTTTTTGTTCTCATTGCTATCTCCAATCATATTGTCTGCCTACTGAAAGTAAAAATAATTGGAAGCTATATAGAAAAAGACAAGTTTCTAAATCAAAAGAAACAAAGTTTTTACAAAATGCAACAAACTATTTCAGGAATACAGATCTGTATAACTTCCTTATACAGCAGTATTATTTTAAAGGGTTGAAGTATATTTCTTTACAGTATTAAATTTTAATACTGTTAAAATTTAAAAATTGTAACCCTCCTATAATACTATTAATAAACAAGATGGAGAATGTTCGTAGTATTATTGACAGAAAACTCTGATTTATATGTAACACAAAAATCATCTTCTTGATTAAGACTTTGTTATTATAATTAAGTTATTGAAATATATAATATGAAATAAATATGGCAAAGGATAGGAGGTTATGTTAAAATTACCTTTATAAAATGAGTGGGTAAAGCTCTGTTCAGGTATTAACTTGGCAAGGAATCCATGGTTCAAACTTGGGTGTGGGATAGATGGTATAACCACAACTGTGAAGAAAATCATGGAGTCAATTGTGAGCCAGCTACTTATTGCCGGTAGTTTGGTCCACTGAGGATCCATGTCAGAAGTGTTATTGAAACATGCAAACAAGGCACTAATAATTTATCAGGGAGAAATCTAGAAAAATAAGATACTTGCAAATAATACAACATACAGAGAAAAAACATTTATGGAAAGACTGGTATACATAAATAAGACAGAAACAGTTGGAATAGTTTTACGTATGAAACAACATACAAACAGAAAAATACATTATCTGTAGCACGGCCACAAATGATAGCTGAATTCTAAGGCAAATCCCCTAAAAAATAACCAATATAATTTTATTATTTTCAAAAAATTAATGCAGGAATAGTTAATTACTTAATCATGATTTGAATGAAGGAAATATATCATGTACTCTAATGTATAAACTATGGAAATCAGTAATTTTATTCCAAAATAAAAATAGTTCACAATGTAATAGAAACAACTAAAATATGTCTGAAAATAAATAAGTGTAAAATCATGTGTGTGTGTGTGTGTGTGTGTGTGTGTGTGTGTGTGTGTACTTATTTGGACCTGATTTTTTTAAACAACCTTATGTAAGGATTAAATTTACATGGCACAGTCATTCACGTATTTTAGAATATGATTCTCACACAAATGTATTTATTTTATTTCTTTTAATCCTATCAAAATTTGTCAAGAATTTAAATCCAAAACATTTATTTTAATTAGGTGAACTGATGGTAATGTTATCTTATTTTTGTATCAGACTTTTCATGAATCAATTTTGTCATGTAATATGATAATCAGTGTCTCAACAAGGTATTTATAACTCCCCAAGATCTAAGTTTAAAAAACATATATACTGCTACAGATTTGATTTTCAAATCTTTGCCTTAATCATACTGAAATCTTCAAAGATTCAGTAGTTTTAAACAAACCATTTTTCAGGGGTATATGAAATAAAGTTATTGTGCTTAATTGTTCTATTCTAATTACTTTAAAAATGTCTTTTGGCACCAATTCTATTACTACATACTTGGAAAGAAGACACATGAATAAACATACACAAGATTATATTGTAAAAGATATATAGTTATCCTCATTATATACAGTAAATAGTTTTAACACAAAGATTAAACATTTCAGGAACTGGACTCTGATAAGATTTCTCTTTTTAAATTATGTTTACATTTAAACAAATGGAAACTGATCCAAACTAATATTAGAATGCTCACTGTATTTCATTTTTAGAATGTACTTATTGCACCATTTGCAAATAGTCAATCCTGAAAAAGACATGTGCAAGAGAGCTATTTACAAAAATATTAAAAGTCTATAAAGAAGGAGAAAGATGAGAATGATGGAGGATTGCCAAAATAAAAGGAAAGATTTGCCATCAATTTTGGCTCTCTTTCCAATGCTTACAATATAAATAAAATATTCCAATTAGACAATCTTTAAAGAGTCTCATCCAAAGCATTTCTGCTTCTGAAGAAAGAGGTTTCACAGGTAAGAATTCACACGCATATTAAGATATTGTCTTCCCAAAGGAATGTACATCAGAGAAAAGAAAGTTTTATGACTTTGCAGTATGACCCAGGGTAAAAGCTGCTTTCAATCCAGCTCTCTCGAAACAAAACAGCACCTAAATCATGTTAATAAAAGCTGAATCAACTAGTCAATTAGAGTACTAAAAGCAAGTTTCTAGAAATACATTATTATACTAGAGTTGCCAAACAAGTATCTTACTAGAAAAGTTAGGACATATTTTCTAGTATCAAAATTTCTGCTAGCTTTGCAGTTCTCCAATAAGTAAATTTAATTCCATTTTTGTTAAAGAGATAACAGATGTCTTAATGCCATGTACTGTATTTAAAATCTACCTAAATGTTCCAAATGTTTATAAAAACTTCAGTTCTGCCTAAATATAATATTTTCCCCTTTTGTGGATAATTACATTTTTATCTATGCAAAATGTATTTTTATTTCCTTTCATTGATTAAATGATAATTTCTAATGATTCCTGCACTGACAACATGGAGTAATGGAAGTCAGCTGCCAAATGGCAAATACTATCTTTCAAACAGTGGGAGTCTTTACAAGCTAGATGCTTGTAAGTAAAAATAGACCAGTATACTTTTATTTTATTAATATATCTATCCCTCTTTCCTAATGCACATGTATCATAATGCGTCAACAGTTGTGTTATTGTTAATATTCAAATGACATCATATCCAAGTAAAATTATTTGCTGTAGTTTGCCATGACAGGGATTCTTTCTTCGTAGAGATGTTGATAAGTGAAGAACGTAAAAATTAAATCTAGAATTTTGTGCAAGCAAAATATACGTTTTATTTTTATTTATTTATTTATATTATTATGGTGTAAAAATATCAGCTGATAAAGTATCACAAAGTAATGGAATTACATAACATGATTTGAATTCAAATCACATGAACAACATAAAAAATGATTTTATGGAAAAAAATGGAAAAGTAATTAGCTTGTGTCCTGCAATTAATTATATGCTTTGGAAGAAAGTCTCCTTCTGCTGCCAATAAACTTTAGTCAGAGTTAGTCCCTAAGATCATCTTGTGTTAAAATAGTAGAAAAACAAGAAATATTTTCAAAGGTTAATAGGCATTCTTTATTCTTCAATTTCTACATTCAAATATCAAGTGTCCAAACAGTTCCTCAGCATTAACTGAAAAACAGCAGTACCTGTACTTGTTGGTGAATTTATTTCTTGCCTGATATTTCTACCTGCCTGGCTTCCAGACCTTGCAGTTTCTCGTTGTGGTTCAAGAATATCCCGATATTTGGAGACCATTAAAACAGAAATGAAGTAAACCACAGCCAAAGCTAAAAATTGTGCCTGTTTGCTATCATCCTGTTGAAGAAAAGAAAAACACACAAACACGCAAAATAAAATACTATGAAAATACATAACAAAGTTATCATTTCCTCTCTTAATCAATGCTATGGAACAAATTACTAAAATGAAAAACAAATAAACAAGCTACTGTATGACAATTATGTAAACATTCCCTTGACTGGCATTTAAATATATGAACATTTCTTTCACCTTCCCAATATGAATATCAGAGAAGGGTATGACTTAAGTCTTCATAAATTATTATCTTAGAGGAAGTTGAGACAGCTACATATGAGAACTACCACAAAGTTGTAAATAAAATCAAATACATCAAATATATCATGTACTTAACTAGAGATTCTCAAATCAGTTTGTGATTTCTCTCAAAGGGAAGTGGGAGAAGGCTGAGCGACTAGAAAGAGGCCATAAAATATTTTTAATAGTTAATCATGCGGTGCAGAGAAAACAGGAATCATTTTACTCAGTCTGGCCTTTCCTCACTAGTTTGCTTGTCTATCCAATGGGGTAATAAGATTTTGATGCATTTGCACTTTGTACAAGTTTGCAAAGGCAAAATAGGAAGGATATGAAAATTCATACTGGACAGTGTATAACTACTGTAAAAGAGCCATGTTGATGTATTACTATTATCCTCACCTTTCCTATTACCCACTCCTCTTGGTACCTTATGACTATCACTTGTTGGCTGTATTTTATGATTTATGATTGTATCTTATTATTTATAATTGATCACTAAGACAAATTCCTTTGTGTTCTATCACATCTGGGCAATACAGAATATTCTATATGGTTATTCTAATGTGGTTTAAGTAATAATATATATACATCTGGGAAACTTAACCCAAATAGCACTGTATTATAGAGCAATGCAGAAAAAGTTAGACTAATTCCAAACTCTTTAAAACTACCATTGAGATCAATGCTAATTATTAGCGAGGGAAACCAGAGAAATATAGATGATCCTTCTCAATCATGAGAAATGATGTTAATTCAAATCCCTTTTTTGGAAATTTGGATTACAATTATTTTGTTTGGAATATTAGGAAAGAAATTTGTCAGTACTTTGGGCTATATATAATCTTCCTAAAGCTGAGAGCTTGTGATTGGCCCAACGTCCCGAAGCTGATTTTAGAACTTATGATCTTCTGCTTTCCAAAATACCAAACTGGTTCTTAGTTATATGAATACACAGGTCACTTTCCAATCCAAATAATCTTAAAATAGGAATGATCCAGGGGTGAAATGCTATTGGTTTGGACTGGATCGGCAATCCAGTAGCGGAGACTAGGGCTGGTTCGCCATACCGGTAACAATCGCTGTCTGGCCATGCCCCTGAACTGGTCCACAGCTGTCCTGCCATGCTTCCCTGCCTTCCACGCAGCCTTCCCGGCATCTCCGTGGCCAACATGCGAAGGAAGGCAAGCAGAAGGCCATGTGGAAGGCAGGCAAGCATGGCAGGGCTACGGGGAAAGAGCTAGAAGCTTACTCCCTTTTCTGCAGCCCTGCCATCCTTCCCTGCCTTCCATGCTGCCTTCCCCGTGGTCCCCCATGTCCGCTTGCCTTCCGAGGTCGGCATCCATCCTGGCCCAGCCAGTGGGTGGGCAGGTGGCCCTTGGTGGAAAGGCAGATGTTGAGCTGGGGCTGAGAGGGGTGGTGGCAGTGCTCCGGGAAGGCAAGCAGACATCCCTGGGCTGCTGCATATGCACCCGCCCCATTTCTGCAAAGGCAGACCCCCCCCGCAGGGCAATCCAAAGAGGGGAGGGGGAAAGGCTGCTTTCCACCTAGGCCCGTGTGCCTCCCATGCCGGCTCCGTGGGGCTGGGGGCTCCAAAGCAGCCCACTGACTTCCCACCCGGCCACGTGCATGCTTTCTCTGACCGCTGGCACCACTCCAGGAACTCAGCCTGCAGAGTTCAGCACTCTGGAAGAAAGCTCAGCCGTGGCACCACTTCCTGCCAGCGAAGAACCGGAGCAAGAAGCGCAGAAGTCTCCAGCGGCCAGCAGGGCAGCAGCCCATGTGGGGAGAGGGCCAGGCCTGGCCACACCACTGCAGAGCCCGCAATGCTCTCCCTTCGGCTGGGCAGTGGCACTTACCCAGCTGGAGCAGGACATGGAACAGGTGGAGAGGCCAATGCAGCCCCCACCAAGTCCACCCTGGCCAAGCGATTGCAGTGCCTCCGCAGCAACAGGCGCACCGCAGCCACCTTTGCCTCCATGTGGTGCACTTGGAAGGGCCACCGGCACTGCCACTCTCCCTCCCAGCCTGGTTGCACAATGTGCACACATCTGCCTGCCCTCTTGAAGCAATCCCACGCTGTTCGCTTTCATTGCGTGGCAGAAGGAAGAAAGTGAATGTGTCATGTGCAGCAGCCCCAGGATGTCCACAGTCAGCCTGTCCTCCTGGAGCACCACCGCACCACCGCTGTTCGCTTTCATAAGCCGCAGTAGGCAATGGTGTGCGTTTAAGAAGGAAAGTGAGCATCTTCTCCTGAATGCGGCGTCGGTGTTCGTTTTCTTCCTCCTTCAGAACACTAGCACTGCGTTCAGGAGAAGACACTCGCTCTCCTTAAACGCACACCATTGTCGAAATGAAAGCGAATGGCAGCGGGGTTGCTTCGGGATGTGCAACCCAAATGTGCAGATATGTGCACATTGTGGAGCCAGGCGGGGAGGGAGAGCAGCAGTGGTGACAGCAGCGGCCCCTTCCAAGAACAGCGCATGGAGGCGAAGGCAGGCAAGGCAGCTGCAGTGTGCCTGTTTCTGCAGAGGCACTGCGATTGCTCAGCCAGGACAGACTTGGTGGGGGCTGCATTGGCCTCTCCCCCCCCACCCCATGTCCTACTCTGTCTGGGTAACTGCCACAACCCAGGCCGAAGGGAAACTACCCCGGGATCTGTGGTGGCACGGCCGGGCCTGGCCCTCTCCCTGCATTTTTAAGAAGGGGAGCACAGCTCCAGTAAGTTTCTCTACAATGTAGAGATGTAGCTGCTGCATCTTCCGGCACAAGAAGCACCTCCAGGCACACTGAAAAAAAGAGGCTGCGGCTGCAGGCATCTCGTGTCATGGGAAAATAAGGTTTTAAAATAGAAAAAAAATTAAAAAGTTTTCCTATTGGGTTCTGTGGGCATGGCTTGGCGGGGGTGGGGGTGACTTAGTGGGCGTGGATGAGAGTGATGTTAACTTGGTCACACCTATTCAGTCACAGGAACCCCCCATGCCCATAGAACCAGTAGGGAAAATTTTTAGATTGCATCCCTGGAATGGTCCAAACCTGATTCTGTTTAAGAATGAGTCATATATACATTCTTAGGTGGTTGACTAATTAAAATTCAACCTCCGCCCCACATCCTGCATTTTCAACTCCCTTCTTTGCCATCTTGTCTCCATGATTTTATCTGCGGTGTTTTTTACAATGAATAAAAAGGTGATTTTTCCAATCATTATTCACTAACTCCACTCCAGCACCAGTCTAAAGTGTTCCTAAGTTCATGGCAGCCATTTTTAGGCTGCCTTTTCTCCTCGTCGTGGCTGAGAGGGAAAGAAAATCTCTGGGTCAGGCAGGAGAGTTGCGACTCTCTGCGACCATGCATGCACCCCTCTTTGCTTCGCCTCCCCTAGAGGGAGGCTTTGGCTCCTCTCGGAGCCCATCAATGGGAAAATTTTGGCACAGGAGCATGTAGACCCGCTCCTCATGTCCAATCTCGCCACAGCGTCAACCAGAAGAAAAAATAATTTTAATGTTTTTCAATGTTTTTATGTAGTAAGTAGCCTAGAATCTTTGGATACAAGATAGGTAGGTAGGTAGGAAAGAGAGAAAGAAAGAAAGAAAGAAAGAAAGAAAGAAAGAAAGAAAGAAAGAAAGAAAGAAAGAAAGAAAGAAAGAAAGAAAAGAAAGAAAGATCTTCAACACATCTAAATATCATATATGTCCATCGATATTAGTCTGGCTTTCACTGAACATCTGGAGGATCTATCTATCTATCTATCTATCTATCTATCTATCTATCTATCAATCATCTACCTCTACATTTGAAATCATATACTAAAATTCTAAACTTTATAAGTAGAAAAAAATTGAGAAATAATAGAAGAGTTTTGTATTAATTTTTTTAAAAATGAAAGCACTGAACAAACATTAAATAATTTTAGATATGTAAGATTAAAAGGGGCTTAGCTGTAATGATATGCTTAAAGGGAGAGGAACTTCACCTTTCTATGTGCTTTGGGCACTGTAATAAAAAGGGTATTTAGCTTATTGTGTTTCTGAAAATATAAGGATCTATATATTAACCTTCACTATTCATACCAGAATGTTAAACTGCACCAAGAGAAACTTAACAGCAATGGAGATGCAAAACTAGAATGATACTGTAGCAGGCAACTATTTGTAATTCCAAAATGCTTTTCAGAGACATCCTCATGCAAAGCATTATAGGAGCCAACATGAATATAGGTAAGTTACCTATGACATATGCAACATCCAGAAAAAGATATAGGTTGGCACACCTACCAAAACTGAATTAAAGTATTTTTTATTATTGATATATCATTAATTTCAAATAGCAGATCAGAAAACTAAAAGCCATCAATTAAAATAGTTGTAAGCAGTTGTCATAGGCATGACTATATTTTATACTACAGTGTATGTATGTATGTATGTATTCAATTTTGTAGGGAAGTTTTTGCAATTTGATAACAAAAAGTTATTTCTCCATCTGAAGTGTTCTGTTTGAAAAGGTTCTGCTGGCCAAGTGTGCTAACACAATACTAAAGATTTTAAATTATTAAAAGAAAACGTTGTCACTGAATAGTTATTTGAAGAGATTTTTTCCAACCTTCTCTACTATTTCATAGATTTGTAGAGTTAGGAGGGACCATGAAGGATTTCTAGTCCAACCCCTTGGCAAAAGCAGGAGTCCTCATACCATCTTAGACAAATGGTTGTCCAATATTTTCTTGAAATCCTCCAGCATGGAGTGCCCACAAATTCTAGAAGGCAAGCTATTTGTCACAAATCTTCCTAACTATTTCCCACTAATCCTATTTCCTACTTCCTACTTTCCTATTTCCTATTACAGAAAACCAAGGAGTGTTGCTGCAGCCAAAAAATAGTGTAGTCATTTCAACTGGTTGTATTCTGTTTTGATTTCAAAGGCTGACCATCTTGGTTGATTAGTAAATCTTGCAAAGTAATCAGGAATCCATCTAATCCATCAGTGGCTTGTGTGGGCCATCTTAATTGGCCTTTGATCCCTAAAAAGGTTAGGTATGATCTGTTCTTTGGAACAAGTTAATATTAAATTTGTCTGTAAATTACAATGTCCAACAAAAAATAAATTAAGTATGTATCTTCCAATATGGTTGGAATCAGATTATCAACTAAGGTAAATCCAAACTTATCTTAGAAATTCTACCCGCTCCAAATGATGCATCTTGAGTTTCAATACTGAATTTCTCCAGCTTACCCATTTTCAATGAAGCAAAAGTCATTCATAAGATTATCTTAATTAACCAGTGAGGAAAGGAGTTGGACAAAAATACACCAAAGCTTTGCAAAGGATCATCATAATGAGCACAAACTTTTAAACTGAAAAAATGAATTCCTACACTGGAATATACAGTGACCTGTTCACCATCAATACACAAGGCACAGACTTTAAATACTTTTTTAAAAAGCTGCAATATAATAATACTTACCACATCACGAAATACAACTGCTCGCAGTCGATTAATATCAACATCTTGAAGAAGCCTATCTGGATCTTTAATTGGGGATAGGTTACCAGGAACATTTTCCAATGGAGTCTAAAAATGCAATAATTGCATAGTTTTAGCAAATTAGTCTATGTTTTATTGGATTTTTTTCTACTTCTTGGTTAAAAGATCAGACATCTCCTCTTGAAACTTACTTTTTTGACTAACATGGCATAATTGAGGTAGAGTGCTTCATATAGCAATGACCACTCTTCTATGATGATTTAGGTCATAGTAGAGTTCGTCATGTAGACCTTGGCAACAGAAGATAAAGTGCTGGTGAGTTCATCTCCAGCTTTTAGCTGCCCTTTCACTGATTTTCCTGCTTAATGATATTAATCGAGCTAAATGTAGGCAAATTATCTAAATCTCAAGGTCTGTTCCTTCTCACTGTGCCTGTAATACTTCAGCTGCAAAAACATAATGTAGCAGTATTACAGGCGACTTCTAAAGTGCCCATAGCTACAATGAAAGCATTAGATTCCACTCTAATACTTCCTCTTCATTCTTTCAGATCAGATCATTATTCCTGAAATGTTTTTATTTATACAATATATCTCCAGGGAAGACCAGACCGAAAAAATGGAATACAGAAAGCCACTATAGAAAATGGCTAGAGCATAAGCTAAAGAATATATATATATATATATATATTCTCTCTCTCTCTCTCTCTCTCTCTCTCTCTCTCTCTCTCTTTCTCTTTCTGTCTCTCTCTCCCCCCCTCCCATTGTTGCACTGCATTTGGGAATACATTTTGAATGGCTTTTGGGCCTATATTTCTTTAGTATATCTTCTTAGCTTTGTGGCTAGTGCTTTGAGGCTTTGTTTAGCAATAGCAATAGCACTTAGACTTATATACAGCTTCATAGTGCTTTTACAGCCCCCTCTAAGCAGTTTACAGAGTCAGCATATTGCCCCCAACAATCTGGGTCCTCATTTTACCCACCCCAGAAGGATGGAAGGGTGAGTCAACTTGAGCCTGGTGGGTTTTGATCTGCCAAACTACAGGCCGCTGGTGATCAGCAGAAGTAAGTGCAGTACTGCACTCTAACCACCATCGTGGCTCTAGCCTTTGTTTAGGGCTTCAGATAATCAAGCACTTTTTTTTCGCCCAATAGTCAAACCTTATCCTTAATCTTTACATTTTTCTGACTAACCTCTCCATATTGATCTTAGCCTCTAACCTCAATTTCCAGGGATGGGAGTATGTACTGCTTTTCTTCTTGAGCATGTAGCAAACATCTCCAGGATTACAGCAACTGTAACATAAACCAGTTCATTGGTTTGAGTTATGTTGGTAGTAGGAATTGTCATGAAGGCTCTACTGACATTTTCCAGCATGCTATCTGATGGTACTTCTCAAGCTGTGAGAGCAGCTTCATCTTCACTATGTTGAAGCCTTGATTGACTAGCTGTTTCTCAGTTAGTGTGGATGGAGGTCTTTGTCCATCCAGAGTTCTGTCATATGTTTCATATGTACAGTATATCCCTTCTCATTAGGTCTACATTGTAGTAGCATTCCATCAGTTACAGATGTTCTTGTTTTATCCATGTACCAGACTGTCCTGAGTTACAATGTAAGAAATGCAGAAAATTTAAAGCACTGAAGCACAAAATTAAAGTTGATGAGTTTAAAAGAATTTACCATTTTAATTTTAAAAAATAATTTCTGCTTTGGGCTCCAAGAAATGCAGTTATGTAATGCTTAACATATATTTCTCCTTAAACAGGATTAGTAATTATATATTGGGTAAAGATTTTAATATGCTGTGAGCTTATAGATAACTTTTAAAACTGCGAACTTGACGAAAAGATTTTTGGAATCAAGAATCAATTAATATTACATGGTACTTTTTACTACCAATGATTACACAACAATAATAATTTTTCTTTGTCATATAGAACAAATCCTATTCCTTCAGAGTACAAAGGTCAAGGTTACAGAGGTCAAGACCAAAAGACTATGGATTTTAAGCCCTCACCCTACCTTCACTTCAGAGATTTTCCATCTTTAGCTCTCCTTGGAAATGTATTTCCACAATCAGAATTGTCAGGTTATTTAAGGCTTTCCTGGACTTATGGCTCCTGTTCAAAGATCAGGTGGCAGTCATACCTAGGGGGATATTTTCACAGATTTGAAAAGTGCAGCAACTGTGATTGTTCCTGGACTAGAAGGCCTTGGTCACAATGATCCATGCCTTAGTCATCTTCTGTTTGGATCACTGTAAGATGAACTACATGGGGCAGCCCTCAAAGAATATCAGAAGCTGTGCTGGTCCAGAATGCATCATTCTTGTTAGCACTTCTAATAACACTCATGTAACATTGCTGCTTTGCCAGATGCATTGACACCCAGTAGTGCTACTGGCATGAATGAAGATGCTGAATTGTTCTCCATGGTGTGGCATAGGGCCAGGATATTTGTGTGATTGCCTGTTTTCTACAAACAATCTGTTTGCTTCATCAGGTCTGATGGGTAGAGCATGCTGTGGGTTCCTTCAGTCACAAAGTTCCATCTTGTTGGACTCAGGAGTCATGCCTTCTCTGAGGCAGGATTTACCTTCTGGAGCAGCATTTCCCTAGTGATTCAGATGGCCCCCAAACTTTTAGCCTTTTGTAAGCTATTGAAGGCCTGGGTGTTCCCTGTCACATTTGGGCCAGGAAGTTAGGCAATGGTGGTAATGTTACTTTTATAAGTCAGATTCATTGTTTTGACGTTGAACATTATGATTTAGACAGTTAAGCATTGTTTAATCTTGTATGCCAGTCAGAGTAACTGCTATGTGGTAGATGGTCATATAAATCAAATAAATAAAAAGCATATATGCCAAGAAACATGATAACATTGCCAATATTAAATATTTACCCACGGAGAAATATAAAAGTCGTATGTCAAAGACTGAAACATCTGTAGTAAACTAATTGAAGTTGCATCTTTCTTCACTATCACAAATACATTTCTGTTATCTATAACATCTTTGTTTCAAAAAAGTCTTTCCTGCTGGGTAGAATGTCTTTGTTGACAGTTTGGTTTCTATTTTCCTCTATTTTCATAACAGGCAGAGATGTTGTAAATTTTCTGGGCTTTCATATCTTACAATGTGCTGCCTTTATTGCTATCAGTGTATTTTTTTAAAAAAAAAACCTATCATTTTATCTTTTTAATGCTGTCATTATCTTGATGTATTTATTTCATTTTGAAGAAATTGGGAAGCTGCCCTGGAACATTTATATTGGGCTTCATATCTTTTTAATCAAAGAAACAAACCAAATCTTTGAAACCCAGTGTTGTTTTATTTGTTGCCCTGAGCGAATATGCCATTATTTTTTTCCCTTCCTGGTAGGGTTACTACTCAAGCCTCATTTATTTTCCAAAGTGTTAGTCATTCAATATTTCAAACCCTGAAGTCCATTCTTTAGGATGATACATTAATATAGCCTCTATCAGAATAGTTATTTATTTATTAGTTTGTTCGCTTAAGGGAGTCAGTATTTGGTGACCTTGAAATATGGATGTTAACAATGGATTACCTTATCATTCTCCTTGTTGCTGTCACAGAGACAAAAAAGGACCTATTACAGGTAGTTTGGAACAAACTGGTAGTGGTAAGAGAACTGTTGCTATTAAGCTTAGTTTAACATGATCAGTGTTATTTATTTGTGATGCTACATGAATCAATTGTACTTTCTCTGATAAGCCCAGGGCTGTGTGTCATTTCAGCTGACATTCTGCTGCCATTTGCCTAGCTAAGTCACTCCTGCACAGGCACTCTGAGCTGATGCATGATCATTGTTTTGCACAAAATGGATTTTTAAGGCAGCTGCAAAGGCTTTGGGAAGGATATAATTTGACAAAGTAATTTTTTTTTCCTGTCTAGGAGAAACAGCATTGTCTGCCTAAACATCCCCCCCACCACACTGCCCTCTAATGATAGCTAAAAGGTTTCTCCTCAGAACTTGACAAGGTATTTTACTTTTGTGCACAAAGCAGAAGCTGATTAGTTTTGAACAAAAGGATTTATCAGGCTACTGAAAAGGCTTTCTTTGGAATTAAATATATTCTTTGGTTTTTCTGATAAGATATTTGAAAGCCAGGCCTTTGCAAACACAAAAAGACATCAGTCAAATTTTTGAGAAGGAAAAAAATGCCTGTGAAGTATTTGTAGTTCTCAGAAGATCTATTTCTAACACTGAGATGGAGCCCTGAATCTCTCTCTCTCTCAAAAAAAGAGCCTAAATTCAGGAAAGTTACCTTGTTTGTGGCCACTGGAGTGCAAAGATCAACCTGATCACAACAGAGACAAATAAAATTTGGCTAGTGATATTTAATTATTGGCTTAAACTGATTATATTATTCCATTGGACTAGTCCACTCTGATACTTTCCAATCCACTTAGAAAAAGCAGAAATTTCTTTCACATGGTCTTCCTCAGGCCATTTTATTGTAACCTTAACTGATCTCAACTTAAAAATTTCATTATCAAATAATGAGTATTTGCTCAGGGTACTTGCAGGACCACCTTCTGCCACTGGCATCCAATGCGCTCCCACAGAGTTGGCCTCCTCAGGGTGCTGTCAGCCAGACGGCTGGCGGCCCCCAGGGGGAGAGCTTTCTCTGTGGGCGTGCCGATCCTATGGAATGAATTACCTGTAGAGCTTCAGACTGCCCCTGACCTCCGCTCCTTCCGCTGCGACTTGAAGACGTGGCTATTTTATCAAGCGGGCTATGGCTGACTGTTGTCTTTATTACTTTTTATGTACAGTTAAATTTTATTGTCTTTTATGTTTATTCTTTTTTAAACTTTTATTGTTCATTTTATGATTGTGAGCTGCCCTGAGTCCTTCGGGAGAAGGGCGGCATAGAAATCCAATAAACATTAAACATTAATTATTCGAAATGAACAGTACTATCATTTGAAGCAACTGCCCAGTTTTGGTAGGTTCCCAAAAGCAATGAATCAAAGAGGCATGGCTGTCCATATTTTTTCCCTGACCTATTCAAACTACTGTTGGGTTTTTATCAAGGCTCAGTGTAACACCCTTCTTCCATTCCTTCAGCAAAGCTATGGATAAATATTGCAGACTTCCCACATCTCATTGTCTCTGCCCTTGTGGCATACAAGAGGTAGAATCAATAGCACACATTCTTTCATATTGCAGGATTTTTATGACCTAGCATCAGAATCTTATTCTTCCCCTTCTAGTAGCAATCTTCAGATGATCAGCTGGCATGTATGTTGATTTTCTGCTCACAGATAAGATTTTTTTTATACAATCCACAATGTTACATTGTTCTGTTATCTAGAATCAAAGCTTCAGCAGGCAATGCACAGTAAGATTTAATATCGATTGCCATATATGCTTACTTTGTTTATTTATTTTGGCTCACCCCCTTTTAATTCTGTTTTGTTTGCTGGTTAAAGGCTGTAATAAATAGAATTGATTGACTGGTGATTGATTGATTGATTGATTGATTGATCGACTATTATTCAACACTTCGCAAAAGATTTTCTCTGCTTTCCAGTAGCTAGAGCTTTTGGACCTGCAGAGTTATTTTCATGAAAATGAAGGTGAATCAAAACTGATTTTGACTTTCAGTGGTAACCTCCCTAATAGTAACTGGTGAGGCTGAATTTAGCAGCTAATTGTGGCAAAGAAATGCATAAATTGAACCAAAGATAGATAGATCATGATAAGATGAGTTCTAGGTAGCTATGAAAGAAATCAAGAGAGAGAAAGCAAAAGAGGGAGATTTAGGAAAATAACCTCTTAATCTGAACTAGTGAGATTAAGAGAATGCAACAAACTGGCAGGAGGAGAATTGTTACCCTCTAATGTGTTCAAAGTGGCTGAAGTATTTAGGCATTTACTTTATGATATTCTACTGAGACATAGCAAAATGGCAGGCCATTCTATTCTATTTCTCTTCTTATTAAATATATAGTAAATATTTTTTTCCTATTTGACATCTAAAATATGCTAACTTTGGTGTTCAATTAAAGCAAGTTAGTTTTCATAATATAATAGGCTTCTATGACATATTACTGTAGCGTTAATAGTTTGCATTAACCCCACAAATAGGTTGTATTATGCCTGAAAATTGCAAAGCCTATGATAAAGAACTAAACATTTTCCCCCTTCAATTATGACAGAGAGAATCCAAATGCAATTTAGGGGTTAAGAAGATTTGCCTGAAGCTGCTTATTGTACTACAATTTTGCCAACAGGTAGACCAATTGTATGAGTAGAAGAAACTAACAAACAAAAAAGGATATGCATTACACATACATGCCTTACAACACACACAGACACATGCATACTTGTCTACAGATATCCATAATCTGACAAGTAACTGCCATAAAAAGAATTAGGGTTTTGCAGCTAATAATGAATGAATTTGTTGCAGTACATAAGGTAACTTTCATTTTCTACTTCATGGAGCACATTAAATGCTGAATTATTCCTTGCAGGTTAGTTCACAACAACCATATTTATTTATTGGTTGAATGACTGTCAAAGCTAAGCTAAGGTATTTAAACATATTTTCCAGATGTTTAAGGAACATTTATTTATAAGCTTGATAAAATTTCTAACTTCAATGTCATAATTCTAGCATGTTTATTTAATGGCCTAGTCTGATTATGTTCCCTCCCAAATTATTTCATATACATGGATCCAGAGTGTCTCCTTCATCTCTTGTCTACTAGAAGTAACAACTGAATTTACATAAACTCCCAAATACATACGGTCATATCATACTGCCAATTTCTTATTTATATTCTTACAATGGTGATCCTACATATTAACATCTTATAATATTTTTTAATGTTTGTATTTTTTCAAAGATTAATTAACTGAAGCATCAGGGCTCCATTATATAATTTAAAATAAGAATTTCTAAATTAAAAAATAAATACCAGGAAAAGAAATTAGAACAGTATAATATACTATAAGATATAATGAAAGTTTACTTTGATACTGCATAGTAGAAAATAACCAAAATCTGTAAACTACTTTCAGACTAGAGTGATAAACTTTGAGCAAATTAAATGTGGGTATTTCCACTTAGTTTTCCTTATGTAGACTACAGAGAGTTTGGCCTTGAGTGGCAGGAGATAGACCCTTTTAGAGGATGATCACATAAATGTGGGTTACGTCTGGGGCAGGAATGTACCCTCGGTAACATCTCAGGCAAGCTTCTCCCTAGTTCTCATGAAGATAAAGGGAAAGAGTTATTTAGACTTGCAAGATAGAATATAATTTTTTATTCTTTATTGGCCAAGTGTGATTGGACACACAAGGAATTTGTCTTAGGTAAATGTACGCAGAATTTTAATGGTGGAGGTGGAAACAGATACAAAAAATATACTGTTAGTTATAATATAAGCTTCAACAAGAAACAAACCTAGTTTTATAAAATGAAAATTATGGAATTGGAGAATCCGAATGTAACTCGCAAAATATAAATAACTCGCAAAATATCTGAATACCTAGGAATGGATACTCTTACCAAAAAATTAAAAGAGAAAGGAGAAATGGTACGGCTGGATATAAAAATAAGAAAAAAAAAGAGGAAACAAAAGGATTTGATGTTAATAGAAAGAGTATTTAATTGCTGGAAAATTAGGATAAGCAATGGTAAATTAAAGGAGTAATACAGTCGACAGAAGTAATACATAGATTTTTTTAGATTCAGGTGTAATTTGAGACGCTGTAGAGAATAAAGTCAGATACGGTTAAATAACGCAAATATTGTAAAGAT
>JANHFM010005915.1:441906-458561 GCA_032468115.1 Grayia smithii | reverse complement strand
AAATTCCTTGTGTGTCCAATCACACTTGGCCAATAAAGAATTCTATTCTATTCTATTCTATTCTATTCTACTCTATTAAATATGGCTCATACTTTGTTCTACCATTGTTCTATTCTTAACTTTCATTTCTATCATTTTTTTCTTTTCTTCCATATCCATTTTTCCTAATTTCATTTGTGACATTCCAAAAAAAATGGTCTCTCCCACAATTAGAGCTGCTGATCATTCTTGTATTCAACACAAATTCTCACAATCTTTCATAGACAAAAGCAATGACATGATGTTACTCTTCAAACTGTCTGTTTGAAAAGTATGTATGCATGTCTGTATGCATGTCTGTGACATGCATAAAATACTGTTCTTCTTGGGGAGAAAATAGGAGGGAATAATAATAATTGCATAGAATGGTATAGGAAACAAAACATGGATATCAAAAAAATCTAAAAACACAAATAGAATGTTGGCAAAGAAATTTATGATCAATTTCTATCAAAAAAAAATGAGAGAAAACTGGATAAAGATAAAACCTGACAATGGCTTACAAATGGGGCATTAAGGCTTGATTTAAGAGCAAGCTATTTGAAATAATATAATCAACGCTGGAACTGAAAAATCATTAAATGATTCAAAGTGCAGATTATGCAAAAAAGCAGAAGCAGTTAATCATATACTCCAGTTCATTCAAGAAGATTGCACAAATTGATTATAAATAACCACACAGTCACATAAATGATTCCCTGAAGCATCTGTAAAAATTATCAGGTATTAGTAATGAAAAATCAGTGAGAACAGAGAGTTGAAAATGAAAGAGGATAAAATATTGTGGGATTTCTGAATACAGACAGATAATGCACTGGCTCATGACACATCAGATATAACTGTGATTGAAAAGAAGAAATTGTGGATAATTAATATAGCAATGTCAGGGGATAGTACAATATCAAAAACAACATGTCCCTGGTGGTTAGTAAGGCTCAACAGAGACTTCATTTCCTTAGAGTCCTGCAGAGAAATCAGGGACAATGGCTGATGACTTCTTTTTATCGGTCCATGATAGAAAGTGTCCTCACATACTGTATAACAGTATGGTATACTGGTTTAACAGCCATGGACAGGAAGGCACTACAGAGAGTGATTAATTCAGCACAAGAAACCATTGGTTGCTCCCTAATACCACTGGATGACATCACCAGGTCTCACTGTTTCAGCAGAGTAAGGAAGATACTTAGGGATGATTCACATCCTGGCCAGCGTCTCTTTTCACTTTTATCATCAGGCAGAAAACACAGAAGTATAGCCAGCGAGACAAATAGGTTTAAAAACAGCTTTTACCCATGGGTTATCAGACTCCTAAACACAATATAGCACCACAAACAGATTAATATGATGAATTTCACTGGTACCAGTGTAGTGTGTAATATGTATATACCATGATATAAAATCATACACCAGAGTAATATACATGTTGCACAGAATATGACGTACATATGGAAACGTATGACTAGTTTTTTTCCCTAACTACTTGTATAAGGATTATTCTTTATATTATTCATGTTGTCTTGTATTTTTGTATGGATTGCACCAGTACAGCAGTGGTGGCATTCAGCCAGTTCTATATGGTTCAGGCGAACTAGCAGGGGCGACTGCAGGATGCCCCGCCCACCCACAAGGGGGTCATGACATCCCATTTTTCCACGTTTTCGAGGCTCTGCACATGCACAGAACATTTGCGAACCGGTAGGGAAGGTAAGTGAATACCACCCCTGCAGTAGAGGCTAAACCAATTTCACTGTATACATGATGTGCAATGACAATAAAGGCTATGAATTGAATTGAATTGAATTGAATTGAATTGAATTGAATTGAATTGAATTGAAACACTTGAAATATCAAATCTAAACATCGAAGTTGAAAGATTGTGATATAAGTTGGCCATGATGGTCCCAGTGGTTCTCAACATACTGGATGCCATATCAAAATATCTTGGACAACAGTTAGAAAATCATTGACAAAATTTCTATCAGTCAGTTAATGAAAGATCACAGTGCTTGGTATTACACATGTATACTATGCTGATACATTATAAGATCTTAGGTTCTTGGAAAGAATTTAATGTGTAGCTGGAGACCAGCATCAGCTAAAGAACTGGCAACTGTGAGTTCACATTTTTGTGTACATAATAATAACTATTATTATTTATAAAGATGAAATCTACAAAGCTTTTTAATTCAGTACAGTACAATGCAGATATGTTAATACTAATGAAATACATCGTTCCAAATAGGTTCACCGGGAATTAATCTTCTCCTTTTTTTGAATTGCTTCCACATAAGTGAACATTAATATGACTGTATCATTCTTACTAATTTTCCACTTAGCATAGGGACACAAACTTGCATTCCAGTGTATAATAAAAGGATTAAACCCTGTTGATTTTAAGCAATGCAAAATTATTAACTACGATAAGAGACCGGGGGGAGAGAGAACACACATTCACTGCATTCTTATAATGCATACGCATACATACACAAATCATTAACTCGCATTAGTTTAAATCTATTTAAATATCAAGACTTTCTCAAAAACATAATAGGAAATTGTGATTATATGACATTACTGGTGTCCCTAAGGGAAAAAGATGCCCATAATTTAGACAAAATCTTTTTTGGAACAGTTGATGTCCTCATTCACTGTCAAAGTGACCTCAGGACATGTTTTTCTGCTCTACTTCTGAAGTACACTTTTTGACTGCGTTGGCAAGAGCAGCTAGATTCTGGGATGCAAAGACAATAGGCTCAAACTGGTGCAAATTCTGAAGAGGTTTTATTGAATAAAAATTAGGAGGGTTACAGAGGAAAAAGAAAGTATACCAGTCTATAACTTTTCTGCCTGTCAGGAAGTCCCTAAATGACAGTGGATGAGCATTTTTGCATGCGCACACAAGCACACGCACACACATTGCTGTTGGCTGCTGCACAGGAGGTTGTAGGTTTTCAGATCCAACCTGAAAGATATCAAGGTATCAAGGTATTTTGTACCTTTATATAAATATTCAAGGGACAGGAAGTACATACTTGATGGCATAAATTATCAATGGTCACAATTCTGAAGACAGACATCACTCCTAGCATGCTACTGCACATTCTCCCCTCTGCAGGTGCCACTTAGAGAGTTCATGTTGTTCGCTTAATCTTAATTGTTGCAATATAGATTTTTTTAAAAAAAACTATATTGCTTTTGCTTTTATAAGATCAAAAACAATTAAATATAAAATACAACAGCTTGTTCAAACAATAATTTCTGAGTGTGGATATATTTTACCTCTGCAAAGAGAGAAAAAGTGAAATACACCACTGTCACTTTTTACCATTTCTTTCAAAATATAATGATACTACATCCAGATTATGTCAAAGTAAACAATCTGGTCCATTCGGGATAACATGCTTTAGTTTGTTGCAGGCTAACCACAACAATCCAGTGGCTACTTTTCCTTCAACAGAGTCAGGGCCTATCATTCTAATAGCTTCTGCACTTTCCTTTAATCATCCATGCTGAAATTGCACAGTGGCTATAATTTTGTCTGGTATATAGAAGATTTCCAGCCACTTCCCAGGTTAATAGAAAAATGATAAAATGTTACACTCCCAGACTTCTTTAAGTAAAAAAACAACAACCACCAAATATCAGGAAGGGATGAATAGCTTGCTGAAGAAAATTAAAAATAGCAATAAAAAATGATGCTTCAAACTAGCAACCTTCTAAATGCTAAGCAAAGCTCAAATGTGTGTGTATAAGTACACTTCAGTGGTGAAATCCAATTTTTTTTTACTACCGGTTCTGTGGGCGTGGCTTGGGCATGGTGTGGTTTGGTGGGTGTGGCTTGGTGGGCGTGGCAGGGGAAGGATACTACAAAATCTTCATTCCCTTCCCACTCCTGGGGGAAGGATATTGCAAAATCTCCATTCCCACCCCACTCTGGGACCAGCCAGAGGTGATATTTGCCAGTTCTCCGAACTACTCAAAATTTCCACTACCGGTTCTCCAGTACCTGTCGGAACCTGCTGGATTTCTTTCATGGTCAGCAGAATATGTTGATTCATTTTAAGTTTTACAAAATCTATGCACAATGGCAACTAAACCAATCTCATTGTACACATGTTGTGCTTTGACAATAAAGATTGAATTGAATTGAATTGAATTGAATTGAATTGAAGATAGTATCTGTGTTGCAGGGATGTTATTAAGATATAATGAGGAAATTGGGGGGAAACTTGCAAAATTTGTACCAGCATTCAAAATCACGGTTATAAATATCTCATTAAAGTGGAAAAATTGTATTCACAGTAGTATTATAAATGTATTCTAGATTATGTAAAACTAAAAGTCAATATATATTTCATACTACTGAATGTGGACTTAGAGCCCCCCAGTATTCATAGATGCACTAGAATTATATCCTTAACAAATGTAATTTAAAAATAGTTAATATCACTTTCCATATCATGAAGCATAACTCATTTCAGAAATATGGATTTGTTAGAGCAGTTATTTCATTCATTATCTTTAATGTCCTTAACAGTTGTAATGCTATGTATATAGTGGTATGTATATAGATCATGGAAGACAGGAGGGAGAGCCTGTCTCTCAGTATGGAAAAGATTTCTTGGCACGTAAAAGAAATGTACTTACCTGAACGTTCATTCTATGTGCGCTGCTGGTGAATGCAAGCATGGGTTTTCTTGAAGTCTGATTGGCCAGATACTGAGTTGGAAATTCTTTGGCCACGCCTCTTGTTGCCGGGCAAGCCTTAGTTTTTTCAATGAAGAAGAGCCAAAAGAAGACATAGCCTTGACACGTAGACTGACCACTCCTGGACCCTGGACCAAACCGAGCCAGGGTGGGGTTGGACTCACCAGCAGTGTACGCAGAACGAACGTTCAGATAAGTATAACATTCCTTCTCCTGTGTGCTGCTTGGTGAGTCCAAGCATGGGATATACCCAAGCTAAACAGAAGAAGGGAGGGAAGCAGAGCGGTCCAGGGTCCCCTCAGCCAGAAAAACCTGCTACAGGACACGCCTTCCAAACGCCGCCTCCACTGAGGCAAAGCTATCCAGCTTATATTTCTGGAGGAAGGACGAAGGAGAGATCCAGGTCGCAGCCCGGCAGATCTCCAAAATCCCATGCCGCCTTGGTGGCTGCACTTCTCGTAGAATGCACCGTCAGTCGACCAGGAACAGACCTGCCTTGACAGTGGTAGGCCAGCGCAATGCAGGCCTTCAGCCATTGCCCAATCGTAGCTGACGACACCTTCTTACCCATGGACTGGGGCTGAAAAGAAACAAAAACTCGGAACTCGGCCGTATGGTGTTTATACTTACGGAGAACTTTGCGGATGTCCAATGTGTGCCAGGTCTTTTCATGGGGATGCTGTGGACGGGGGCAAAAATCAGGTAACACAATCTCCTGCGCTCTGTGAAATAACGTGTTAACTTTTGGCACAAAGGTCAGATCTAAATGAAGAATGACCCTGTCAGGATGAAAAATACATAAATCCAGTTGCATAGACAGAGCATCTAGCTCAGATATTCGACAAGCTGACGTAATTGCAACCAAAAACACAACCTTGAAGGTAAGTATCTTGAGCAAAGCCTCCGCCAATAGTTCAAAGGGAGGAGCCATGAGTGCCTTCAACACCACAGAAAGCTCCCAAAAAGGGTATCTATGCACAGTTGGGGGCAACAAATTGGAGACGCCCCACAGAAAGCTCCGCACTCGAATGCTTTGAGAGACACTGTCCCCTCCCCCAGCAAAATAGTAGCTAAGGCAGCGACCTGCCTTCAGAGAGTGTTAGCTGACAACCCCGTGTTGACGCCCACCTGGAGAAAGTCCAGAACACCAGGAACAGTGACTTCTGTGGGAACCAGGCGCTTGGACGAACACCATCGACAGAAGGAAGCCCAAGTAGCATCATAAATACGAGTCATAGATGGACGACGGGACGCTTAGATTGTGGAAATCACCTTCCCAGAGAAATGGTCTCATCGCAGGATCTCCCTCTCAAGCGCCATACGGCTAACTGAAGCCACTGAGGGTCCAGATGTTGCACTGCCCCTTGACTGAGGGAGATCCTGTAAGGTGGAAACTTCCAAGGATGATCTATCGACAGAGCCATGAGGTCCGCAAACCATGGCTGATGCAGTCAATGGGGCACTACCACAATGACCTCCACCCCTTCTTGCAAAATTTTCCGAATCAGGCCTGGGATGAGCAGAATTGGCAGAAAGGCATATAAAAGGTCCCTTGGTCAAGGACAACAAAGAGCGCTGGTGCCTTCGGCAGTTGGCGTCCAATAATGGGAAAAGAACCTGGGGAGTTGAGCATTGAGTGGAGATGCAAACAAATCCAGAAGCAGAGTCCCGAACCTCTCCTTCAACTCCCAGAACAAGTCTAGATGGAGGCGCCACTCGGACTGGTCCAGAGTTATTCGGCTCAACCAGTCCACTTGAATGTTTGAAACGCCGGAAATGTGCTCCGCTCACAGCGAAAGCAGGTGGTTCTCTGCCCATCAACACAGATCTGCCACCTCCTTCATCAACGCCCTCGAATGTGTACCACCCTGTACACCGCCGAGATTGGGGCTGCCTAGTTCGGTCCTTGAAGGACGAGCAATCCTAGGACTTATCAAAATTCTGGGGTAGGATCTCTGATAATGCAGGGAAGTGAACCCCGCTTCTGAACCCCAAAAGGGCTGCCGTCTATAGAAAGGGGTCGCTCTCCTCTCCCCCCTCCTGAAGGTACGCTTGTCCTTACCTTCCACTAAAATAGGATCGAGAACTTCCCCAAATAGACCGCCCCCCTTGAATGGAGCAGACGCAATCTGCCACTTCAACCTCACATCAGCCTACCAATGGTGAAGCCACAAAAGCCTTCTTGCTGTCACATTGAATGCCAAAGCCCTCCAGGCAAACTTAGCAGCATTCAGGATCACATCCGCTGTGTATTCTGCCACTGCCAGCAATTTAGAGACATCCTGATGGAGCCTGGCATTCTCGGGTGCCAGACGTGCCTGCAGCTATCTGAGCCAAATGGGGGACATCCTCATGAAGAAGGAAGCAGCTGTGGCCGAACAAATCACCCAAGCTGCAGCCTGATGGGTTCTACGAGCCGAGAGCTCAGCCTTTCTGTCCTCCGCCTTAAGGACCTCGACCGGTTCAGATGGCAAAATGGTCAAAGAAGCTAGGGAAGTCACAGGAGCATCCACAATGGGAACCTGAAGCATATCCTCCAATTCCTGTTCAGCGGTGTATAATTTTTTGTCCATGCCACTAGGAGCTGGAATAAAAACAGGCTTAGCCCGTTGGCACTGAATGACATCTCAGAAAAATGGAGGTGAAGGAATCACCTCCTGCATAGTAACCGGCTCAGTAAAGAGCCCCATCAGAGGCTCCAGAGGCTCCGAAGAACCTTCAGGCAAGGCTCCTATGGCCCCCATATTAGCCGTAGACTTGGCTTTGATTAACAAAGGTCTGAATAAAGAAGGCCTGAACAAACCAGGCTGAGAAGGGGTATCCTGTAGAGGCACTTCCTCATCAGACATGTCATAATCCCCCAGGTCTTCTTCATCCCCATAGGAATCCTCACTATGCTGGGGGAAATCTGGGGAATGAGGATCTGCAGTCCTACCAGTTTCAGAATGAATGAGAGGCTGAAGAGCCAACAACTCGTGAGGTGCCAAAGCCCCAGGTAAGGCCAAGTGTCTCTGTGATAGTGCCCTATCAATTCCCTGGAAATAGTTTCTGAAATAAGGTCACACAACTCATGAGACAAGCTGGGAACTACTCAGGGTGTAGGCCAGCCGCTGATCCCCAGGTGCTATGCCCTGTGGGGGAGGGGCTACAGGCAGGGGCTGCTCAGGTGTAGGAGACCAGGATGATGGAGTCTCCTGCGTCCCTAAGGGAACCAGCCCTTGATCAGCCACAGGTGTTGAGGCCATGGTAGGAATAGTCACCAGTAAGGGCGTAAATGCAGCAGCCTGCTTCTGGGCCCTACTAAATTGACTTTCTAAGGCCTTTTGCCTCCTCTTAGCATCTTTCTCAGCAGCAGCTGAAGCTGACCTGGAAGCTTGGCAGAATGAGAAGCAGTTTTGGAGCCATGCCTGGGAGGAGGAGCAACTGAGCTGTTGCTAGGCAGATTGGCCTGATCCACCATTTTGCCTGCTGCCTGACAGTTGAGAAAAGGAAAAATCTTGTCCTTCAAACAAAAAGGGACCTTTTTTTTGGAAAAAAGTCCAGCCCACAGCAAAAGGCACTTAAGGTAAAACAAAAGCAGACTCAGGCAACCAGCTCAACAGTAGAGGGCTTCACACTGGCAACACGGTGGAGAAAAATGCCCCAAAATGGAGGTGCTGTCAAAAACGTTAGTTTTGGCGCAAAACCGGCAAAACAGCTCCCACACACCACCTGTCAAAGCAACCTCCCTCACAGAACACGCAAGACCGGCAACACGGTCAGAACACGTCTGACAGCCTCCAGAGCGTCGAGCCGACAAAACAGCTCGTCAGCGCTTCCCATCAGCCACCCACACTCACGGGACCACAGCCAGATGTCCAGAGGCCTCCCGCGGCATCAAATGGCTCCCGCGGTGATTTTCGGCTCTTCAAAGGCCAGCCGATGACTGAGGCGGAGAAGCAGCCTATTGGGCCCCAATCTGCATGCCGTGCTGCTGCTGGCGCTGCCTGCCAAAAGGTGCGCTCTTCTGCAGCTCTCCCAAGGCAAAAAAGAAAGAAAAAACTGCCTAAGAGCCAGAAAGAGGGGGGGAAAAACCTCAAAAAACAGCACAATTTCCAACTCCAGCTGAAGAGCAAATTGATTCAAGTCTCATTAGCTGACTGAGTTGAAAACACTCAGGCTCACCCGGCAACAGGAGGCGTGGCCAAAGAATTTCCAACTCAGTCTCTGGCCAATCAGACTGCAAGAAAACCCATGCTTAGACTCACCAAGCAGCACACAGGAGAAGCAGGACTAACAACAGTAGACGTTAACATTATATAACACTGTTTCATAAAGATTTCTATAGACATTTTGTTTTATAACCCTAAAATTACCATCGGATTAACAATTACATATGGCTGATCTGTGGAATGATCTCCCTACCTCTAGTCAGCTGAAAATATCTCAAAGTTAAATGACAAAAGAAGACTTTGATGGGGACTGTTTATTATATCTTTTCCTCCCAAGTAAAAGAGAAGACCTGCATTTTTTGGGTTACACCTAATGATAATTTTACAGATGTCAGAAATTAAATACTTGTAGACTTCTAGGCAGTTAAAAAAAAACCTTAATTATATTCTTAACAATTGTTCTTATTTTTTGGTGTGCCTAGAGTCTTGCCTAGTCTTTCCCACCACAGCTTTTTTTTTTAATTAGAAGAAAGATGAAGCATCTTTGCCTTCTTTTGGCCTATCAAGTTGGTGAAGAGAAAGACTGTGATAGAAATGAGTATCAGTGAAAGCAATCCCTAATGAATTCATACAAGGCTGACCCAGTTTGGTATGGCATATCCACAGGGTATGTGAAAACTATAAAGGACATTGTCTTTATACAAGTCTAATCTATTTAAGGACACAGTGCCAGTCATGCAATGCAGGCTACCATATCTGGGCTATAAAATCCGTGCACTAGATAGCAGCAAAGAGATCTAGCAAATTCTAATTATTTGCTTCTATTTAAGGGTTGTCTGAATTTTTGCAATCCAGATATGGTAGTCCTAATGCAATACATCTGACTAAAGCAGAACAATGGAATCATGCCTCAAGTTCCATCACTTTGGGGCACATGCCCAATATTTCAAAAGATGTAACAAAGCATGTAGCTGTCCTCATGAAACCAGAATGTTCCTTTTGTCACTGTCACCTTTCCTTATTTCCTATATTTTTGTCATTATTAAACTCCTTGTTCCAGCAGGTGCATCCACACAAAAAACTATCTCTTAACATATTGTACATACTGTAATTTTTTTTTCTAGAAAGCAAAACATAGTAAATTTTATGACTATATCTTTTCCTACTGACCCATTTCTAGAGCCAAAAGCCAAAAGTGTTTACATGGCAAAAGAAAACCAGTGCAATTTATTATTTATTAATTTCAGACATTTGGAAACTATAAGTGAAGCAGAAGTGTAGAATGTGTCTACTTCTCACATTTTTATTATAATATTGACTCCAACTTAACTAATTATATTTTATAAACTGGAAAACGTATACATTTATGTAGTGAGTAAATCCAACCTGTTTGAACTGACCAACCTAGTCCTATCTAATACATTTCCAAGCCCAATAGTTTATAATGTTGGATATGGAAAGAAAAGATAAAATACAAACTATATTTATTCAAAGTCACAATCTTACATTTCTTTAAATGTAATTCTTGCTATGCTTTGTATCACTAATTATTAGGAAAGCATACAGCATCCATTTGTTAATCTCTTATATAGGAATCCTCTATGTTGCTTTGAAAAAGGTTACTTATTTAATAGTTTGGTTTATGTTAAACTTTCCTCTATCAACACACAGTATTCTTTCCTACAATTCTTCTTAATAAAACAACCCTGTCAGGTAAGCTGGACTGATTTTCTCTTTTCTTTGGTTATTTCCATCTGGTTACAGCAATATCTGAAAAATCCTGTTTTCTCTACTAAAAGAAGCAAGCAATTATTTAATTAAACAACACTAATAATATCACAATGATACTTACCAATAAAGATATGGTTTATCTTTATCTACATTAATATTATTCAATGGATCCATGCGAAACCAAGTGTTAAGCGTAAACCCATTTTGATAAGGCCACTTGGCAATTGGAGGCAATGCAATTGCCTATGGAAAAAATGAAAACAAAATTAATTATTATCAAATAAAACTAAAAATGTTTTGCAAAAAAATAAGTAATTTGTAATCTTAGTGCACTAATCCAAGTCATCCCATTATAATTCATACAAAGATACTAGAATTTGGAAAATAGATGAAAATACATCTGTTGGGCTTGGGGTTTTTTGGGTATGTGCCCACTTTCCATTTCTTTCTTTAGCATATATAATGCACACGATCCAGAGTTTCTGAAGGATGAAATATGTAGCAAAATACACCTAGTAACTGCTTTACTAAGAAAAATCATTTCAGATATCTTTCTCAGATATCAAAGCTCCGAAAGTATTCATACTAATTCTATATAACTGAAACAATTAAACATGGTATTTTCATATTTATACATTAGAAGAGGATTTAAGTTTTACTATGATCAATAAATTATTGCTTAAAACTTACTGCAGCACTGCAGCCTGGAAAGTTGAAAAAAGTATCAGGACCATGCCTCTGTGGCATCTGATTAAGGACTGACAACAGCTTGACTGCATGTCTAGGCTATCAAAAACAAAATTGTACAATTATTTTACTGTATTTATTTATTTATTAGAATTATATCCCACTTCACTTTCAAGAGTGAGACAGCACATACAGAATACTCTCTTCAAATTTCCCTCAGAAGAAAGGCTTAAAGTTACTAATGAATTCCCTCATATATATGAACCTGGGTCTCACCAATTGTATTTCAACCTTAAAACCGCTATGCTATACCACTAGTATTTTATTTACAGTTAATGTTCATTTTATTCACTTTGCAATGAGATACTGTATATTCGTTGGTATCTAGTTTTCCAAATAGACTAGAAATTTATTTTAAAGAAGTCATTAGAATCTAACTTAAAAAAATTTTTAAGTTGCTAAATGATTAATTACACATGATGTTGCACCTTAATTAAACAAGTCATAACTATATTTGCATTAGCCATAGCTTACCCAGATTCCATTTTCACCACGAAGCATGCTGAACAAAAGCTTCAATTCCTTAACCGTAATGCTGTAGCTGGCAAGAACCCCCAACATATCAACGAGAAGATCTTCAAAGAAAAATAAAATTACTCCATTGTTTCCTTAATTTTTTTATATAAATAATATTTCAAAGTACAAACTGGATTGACTGTTAACATTATTAGTTCTGAATGCTAGGTTGCCCAGCAATTAAAGACTGTCTTGCAAAATTCAGAGAAATAATGATAATAGAATAGAATAGATTTCTTTATTGGCCAAGTGTGATTGGACACAAGGAATTTCTTTGGTGCATATGCTTTCAGTATACATAAAAGGAAAAAAAGAAAAAAGAGAGGAAAAAATACATTCATCAAGAATCATAAGATACAACATTTAGAGATAGCCCTAGGTTACTAATAAGCAATCAAATCATACTTAATAAGCCCTAAGAATTCATTTTGAGATTTCTTAGATCTGCCATGACAAAAGCCCAAACCACTTGTGCAACTGAATGGATGTATAAAAAGTTTGTATTGTGAGTTTTTCCTTTTTTCATAAACAAATTCAACAATATAGAAAGGTTTGCAATAATGCAAGAAATATTGATCAAGAGAAGAATCTTTATTACTTCAAAAGGTTTCTGAAATGATCAGAGATTATTTTGTAACTATATGGAAGCTTTTACCAACCATTAACCCTAACTTGAAGTAGGAATATTGTTTTTTTTAATCATGTTTTGCAATTATATATCAGGTAATCTTCATTTATGATCACTAGGTTCAGGGACCATACAAAGTTATAACCGTGCTGAATGAGTAGCAATATGACTAGTTCTCATAGTTGCCCACTGTCACACCATCCCTGTGATCATATGATCACAATCCAAGAGTTTGATGATCAGCTCACAATTGTGACATCATGGCCTACTATTTTATGCAAATAGTAACTGTAAATTTGCAAGATGTGTTGCAACTTTAATTATAGGTAATCCTGGATTTACAACCATTCATTTAGCAACTCAAAAAAATGCCTTATGACTAGTCATCACACTTATGACTGCAGCAGCTTCCCCATGGTCATGAGGCACTTATTTGAGGCATGTATTTATGAAGGCTGCAGCATCCTGGGGTTGTAAGATTGCCATTTGCAACCTTCCCAGCTGGCTTCCAACAAGCAAAGTCAATTGGGGAATCTGAATTTGCTTAACAACTGCATGATTCACTTGACAACTGCAGTGATTTGCTTAATCGTAACAAAATATAGGTTGCAAAATTGAGTTGACTCACTTAACAATGGCCTTGCTTAGCAATGGAAATTCTGATCATAAGTCGAGAACTACCTCTGATAAGTTTTCTAAGCTGAAGATCTCCAGACTGATGATCAATGTCTGGTACAGTGGTGGGTTGCTCCCCGTTCGGGCTGGTTCGGGCGATCTGGTAGCAGTGACGCTGTGACGTCACTGAACCGGTTCTCCGCAACTGGGAGCTGGGCCCACCCATGCGCCCGTACTTACTTACTGCGTGGAGCGCGTGGAGTGCGCTTGCGCGCATGCGCAGAATGCTTTTTTTGAGGGTTTTTTGCCACAAAAAGCTTCTGCGCATGCACGGGAGCGTGCATTCGGTGCACGTGTGGGTAAAGCTCACACGAGTGCTGAACGCGCACTACGCATGCTCTGGCCACGCACAAAGCGTGTGCACCTCTAGAACTGGTAGCAAAGGTAAGTAGAACCCACCCCTGGTCTGGTACTGCAAAAAATGTATAGACTACCAGATATTCTCCAAATCAAACTTACAATTGTTTTAATAGGTTTATATAAAGAAAGTTGAACATATAATAGTTGGGAATACTTTTAATCAACCATTGGGTACTTTTTGAAAGCTTAATACTCCATCCTCCAAATAATATTCTTAAATTCATAACATTTTCCAAGAGTTATTTCTTAATTTAACTGAGTGAATATTGAGCATTGTCTAACCTCTTAACAAGAATATACTTTTATTTCTTCTCCACCGAAAAAATTTTTTCAACTAGATTATTTCCTGGTATCTCATTCTGTATATTTAAAACATGTAATAGAAATATTTTAATTTCAGACCATGGAACTATGAAGCTTATTTCTTTAATGATAAAAATCTAAATATACACTTTGCCCTTGCATGTAACTTTGAATGATAAAATTATTAGAGAGGTGGAACAGAAAATGGCATAGGATTTTCTTTTTCATATTAAAAGGGACTTAGTTATATATCTGTCTTCACTTTTGAACAGCATTATCACATTTACTCAGTTATATGTTCCTCATATTAAGGAAGCTAAAATTGGCTAAACTTAATTTTTACTCTTTAGACTTGCCATCCATTTGGATCCTTGTTCTTTACAAACCTCAAGCTTAATAATAAACTTTAGGCTTCTAAAATGGATTTTTAATATAATACATATAGCAATGATACTGAAAAAAATGGGGAGAGGTCCAGAA
This sequence comes from Grayia smithii, assembly GCA_032468115.1. Classification (NCBI taxonomy): domain Eukaryota; kingdom Metazoa; phylum Chordata; class Lepidosauria; order Squamata; family Grayiidae; genus Grayia; species Grayia smithii. Next base: position 444,221 of record JANHFM010005915.1, on the reverse strand, counting down.
CATTATTGGCCTTCATACTTCAGAATTACACAATGTAATATTGTAGCATCTATTGGGGATAAAATTGGAATAAGTATGCATCAAATACTTACATTTTATTTCAAACACTATAGTATCAATTTTTCATTTACAGAAGTTGAGAATCTCACATATTTAATTCATATTTTTGGTTTAATTCCATATAGACAAAAACTCAACACTTACAGTTATCCCGTAAATCAAAATAAATCAGATTAAGTGACAATAGGTCATCTTAATCATCTAGAAAAACATAATAACTCCTTCATGTTCGCATAAGAATTTCCAGGAAGCTTTCTCATCTGTTACTATGAAAATAACTCCCACGGCAATGAAAAAAAAAATCCAACAGATGCTCTAAACTTCTTTTAGGATTCACAGTAAGATAAATGGAAAGATTAACACCAAGATTGATTTACCTACCTGTTTTAATTTCATCATTATTTTAAACAACTTTACAACACATAAATTTGTTTGTGAAGGGCATCTCTAAAGGTTCTCTGTGAAAATTAGTGGCTAACATAGGAATGTCAGAGTTCAGTTCCTGGATTCAATTCAAGAATTATTATCAGATCCTTACTGAAAATTTATATTATATTATATTATATTATATTATATTATATTATATTATATTATATTAATTATATTATATTATTATATTATTACAAAAATTAAGATACTGGTTCTGTAAGAAATAGTTCAATACCTATATTTCGTGATATAAAACATTGAGGAAAATAATTGATCTTATTGCAAAATAACTTACACATTAAAATCTTAAAAAATACTCCCTAAACCTGCATTTTAATTTTGTCTTTTTGTCTGGTGCACAAGATTTTTGATATATACTAAGGCTCTTTCAACATTATAGTTTTCATTCAAATAATCCTGAGAAAGCATTTTTTAAACATCTGCAGAATTTAAAGTTTGATTTACTTAAGATTACCATCCAGTTCAAATTCACAAATGTTTTCTGAATACACTAAATAAGATAAATACAAACTTCCAAATTTTATTTTTGAGGATTAAAAAAAAATTAAAAATGGTGTCTGAGAAAGTGGTATCAGCAATAATCATAAACTATTCATATTTCTTTAAAATACATAATTTCATTAATTACAAAATAGTCTCAGCTTTTTTAAATTCCAAACTGTGCTCAGATAATACCCTTTAATAATTAATCAGTTCATATACAGTGTTAAAAAGATATCTGGATTATGATAATCTATTATATAAATTATACCTGCAATCATATCATCCACAGTACTCATCTTCAATAGCACCTGTTCAATTAAACCAACTTCTGTACTGGTCTGTAAATTCCGGACACTTTTACGAAGGATGGCAGTGAACATACTCCAAATTTCTGCTTGACATGTTACATCACAGTGCTCTAAAAGTTCTGACATGCATGTTATACTTTCGGCATCTTGGATTATAAAGTTCATCTCTAGATCAAATTCTCCACCAACCAACTGAAAATTTAAAAAGAAAAAAAGAAAATGTTAATTTACTAGATATTTTCAAGATTCAGACAAACTAACTGAATTTTTCTGATGTTCATAAACTACTTTGTGATCTATAAAAATGAATATATTCTTAGGGGTTACCTTTAAGATTTCTTTATTCACTGTCTTTCTAGAGTTGCAGCCTAGATGCTTATTTGTAAATAGTCTGATATTAATTAAAATATATGATGATAAATTAATAGAACATCAAATTATATTTTAAAATCACTATGTGTGTATATGATCATAATACTGTAAAGTGTATGACAAAGGCTAGAAAAATTAAACAAAATTCAATTTTTCTATCACTTTTTTTTTTTACAAAAGTCTTTAGAAATTTTTGTTGAGCATGGAAAGATGAGCCTGTAGAGCCCATCTCTACAGTGGTATGGGTAAGAAATTCATTGTGATTGTGGGAGCTGAATTTGGTAAGATTTATACAGGGATAGATCAGGCCCAAATCAAAACTGATTGTTTATTAACAGCCACCAAACTTTGCCATTATTTATTTACTCAGAATGTCTTTATATATTATTAGGACCTTAATTAAGAGAACAACAGAGAATGCAATCAGAAACTAGTAACAACATGGTTATTTTTAGAAAACATAAGGGGTAGGATAGATTCATGTCATCTGTAATACTTCATGTTTCAATACTACAATGCTGTCTTGATTTTAATACCATGTTTCCCCAAAAATAAGACCCTATCTCAGGGGTGAAATCCAGCAGGTTCTGACAGGTTCTGGAGAACCGGTAGTGGAAATTTTGAGCAGTTCAGAGAACTGGG
>JANHFM010005915.1:360794-374046 GCA_032468115.1 Grayia smithii | reverse complement strand
ACCCGCGTGCCCAAACTTACCTTTTTTTTCCAAAATCGCCAAAATTAGCGTTCTGCGCATGCGCAGAGCGCTTTTTTTGGCATTTTGGGGGGGAGGGAAGTTTCTGCGCATGCGCGGTAGCGTGGTTTACGCACATGCGCGAGCACATGCGCACACACAAAGAGAACCGGTAGTGAAGGTGGGTAGAACCCACCCCTGGTCTATACACACTTAATTTGCCATCCACACATCACACGACTAACTTACCATCCAGAGCACTGCAATTCTTCCACTCCCTGGCAAGGGGAGCATATCCGTCAATACTGCGGGCCAAGGTGCCTTTCCAGGAAAATGAGGTGGCCTTCCTAGTTCCAGATGTGTTTAGTCATGGGGTCAATTGCTGGATCCTCTGTAAAGAGAGCTTCAGGTTTTATTTTTTTATATGTACTCTTTTACTTGGCTGCATGTTATTCTTTGGCAAACATGCGCTCATCTGTGAGTGAGGTATGTAAGTCTCTGCAAGGCAAGACCATACTGTGGTTCTGAGGCGATGAGGCAAGATAGTCCTTGTGCTCGCAACTCCAAGCACTCAGCAGTGGAACCAAATCCAGCCCAGAAATAACTCCCCTTCCCCCAACAGGCTCCAATTGCAATGGCTGGCATCCGAAGCAGCCCCCTAAGTTGGGTGTCCTCCACTCCCCTGGCTCCAGTGGGGGAGGCCCCAGCACCAACCAAAGAGAATCAAAACACTAGTAAGTCCTTAACACCTGACCTGGGAGGAGGATCAGCAGCCATGTTTATTCCTGACAGGTTCCTTTCAATCCATGATTTGCTGGCACTAGACTGACTATCTGGATGTAGCCCAGAAAACCCTGTCTCCGCCTGCGTCATCAACCTTGGAGACACGCTCCTGAAGCTTGGAACTAACAGTTCAGCAGTGAGGAACACGCAAGCATAAGTAACTTTGCTTTCCCCCTTCCTATTTCTTTGCAGGACACCTGATAAAACAACAGTAGGGTATTGTGTAGGATACCGACAGCTCCAGGAGCATCCCTATGCAGTTTTGCAGCCCTCCAGAGGGATGTCCAAGTCACACCTTCTCGGAATCCTGCTTGCACTGGTACTCTGCCTTCAGGTAAGGATCTTGGTTTCTCCTTCGTGCCTGGCTGTTTCAGATCAAATACACAAACAATGAGCAGGGCAGTCCACCTTTTTTTCTTTCTTTTCCTCAGGGAGCTTCTGCCCAGGTTATGGAATATGTATATGAATACGTGTATGAAAGTTGGAAGGCTTACAGTGAAGAATGTCATCGCAATATGAGCCTTTGGCCACCATCTACTGGTGAGACAAGGTCCCCCTGGAGATTGAATATCAGCTGACAATTTATCTGAACAAGGAAAGTGAGACGGGAGAAAGCATTGACAGTTTGGCAAAGTGTTTAGTGATTTTCTTCCAGCTTATTCTGCTGAAGTAATATGCTTTTGAAAACTGGGATCCTATGCTTTTTGATAACATCCTGAAAACTATTATGCAAGAATTTTGGAAACTGTGGCATGGAAGGAATGGAGAAAGACATCACAGAAATAGTAGAATGTAACTTAACAGATCACTTTTTTCCTTGAGAGTGATGCATTCATGTATGTTCAGAAACACACAAATGGTTTCAAGGCTGAGGTTTATGAATGAAGTACAAGGCAGGAACTACTAGGCAATCATATAGGCATTCACTCAGGAGTAAAGCAGGGGGAATGATCTCACAGATATATCTTCAGTACAACTTATTTGAGTCAAGTCAGGTCCTCAATAGAATTTATTGGATAAAACATTTTAGGTCCACATAATGTGAGATAAAAGATATAATCATGGAAATAGAATAAAATAAGAAAAAACATACACCCCATATATAATTTCTGTACCCATCTTTGTATTATCTTATCTTCTCTAGATTTGGTTTGTAACCGAACCTTTGATAAGTATTCATGCTGGCCTGATGCACAACTCAACAGCACTGTCAACGTCTCCTGCCCCTGGTACCTGCCCTGGTATGATCAAGGTACAGTATTTACACTAGGGAGATGATTAGCATTGCACCATATCTTTAGCAGGGAAAATGGACTGTGTATCTAGACCATGTGTGTGGTGATTCTAATGTCGGAGAACTGGGGAGACCCTTTCACTTCCATCTTCAGCCAAGAAAACTCACTGGGTAATTGGGATAAATAAACCTATTATCTTACCTTGCCTAACACAGGGAGATACAATAAGCAGATGTGATGTACAGTATTCTTCTATTATATAGGCCTGCAAGGTAGTAAAAAAGTTCAACGATATATGTCAACTTTCAGCCTAAGAGATGGCCGTATATTAGTCAATATGCTTACATATGGTCTATAATTCACAGTGGGGAAAATGAATGATATACCATGCCATTATTATTTCAAAGGTCTAGAAAGTCTTTTTCTAGTTTTTATTGTTATTTTTATTTAGTTTTCGTTACCTAGTATTTGAGATACTTCAATAAAATTTAGTAGATTTAATGTAGTTTATCAGTTTTAAAATATTTAAAAGCTTACGCTCACTGTGTTTCAGTTCTGAATGTTAAGAGGGTCATAAAACTAATATAAAATAAGGGAAATGATAAGTGAATGCATTAAAGATTAGCCTAATTTTCTGGGGAAATGTGAGGTGAAAATCAGAGGGTGCCAGAATTTAAATTTAGAACAGACCTTAGAATCAACAATAGATTAGCTCAGAACAGGTAGACATTCTCTATGGAGTCAGATATGTTTATGATAATGTTCCTCTTGATTCCTGTAGTGAAGCATAACTATGTATTCAAGAAATGTGGCCCAGATGGACAGTGGGTGACTGGTCCTGGAGGGAAGTCACTGCGCAATGCTGATCAATGTATGATAGACAACAAGGAAGACCAGGTTAGCAGAGATCTAAATAAGTTCTGTTAATTTCTACAAGATCATATTTTTCTTTATCCCAATAGATGGTTTTGTGCATCTTTTCCTCTTTTTTCCCCCCAGGAGTGGTTTGATAGAATCTATGGAAGCTTCAGAGTGATGTACACAGTGGGCTACTCAGTGTCCCTCTGTGCTCTGCTTCTGGCCTTGGCTGTGTTGCTAGGCTTCAGGTGATTTGGAAACTGGATTGGGACTGGCAATGGTGGGGTGGCTGACCTTTGCAACAGTGGAGGAAAAAGGAAGAAAAAAGAAAATGGATTGGGTTGGGTTCGGTTGGGTTGGGTTGGAATGAGATGGATTCCTTCAAAGTGGGAGGAGAAAAGAAAGAGTGGGGGATTAGCAGAGCTTTGTCATAGGCCTACTATTAGTGCCATCAGAGTAAACATCCAGGGCCTCATTCAGCATAATGAGCAAAAGGGGCCCTCAAGCAAAATAGGTATGGATTATCTTATTCTGAAATATACATTATCCTCTACTAAGGGAAGACCTAGTCTTCAAGTCCAACCTCTAAAATTATCTGGCTTCATCTCTACTGATTAAAACAGTCACTTTGTCAACTTTAAGATGTCTGGACTTCAGTGCGGAATTGAGGTCCAGATACCTTAAAGTTGCCAAGATTGAGAAAATCATGATTACATCTAAACCTATTCCATCTCGTCTCACTTTGGGCACAACTTGGGGGAAGATGCACTGGAGTAGACACACCTAGCTAGTCTGGAGAGTCTGGATTTTCTTCAGAACTGTTAATGTGAGGGGTTGCTGCAGGAGGTTGAAGACAATGATGCAAGAACTGAAAAACTGATGAATGATGAGTGAGAGCAAAAAACAGGAAATGGGAGGAACAGTGGTCCAGTGGGGTGAAGGTTTGGGCAGAGAAGTATGGTGTGACCTGAGCCAGATAGATAGGCATTTTTGACAAGCTCCTTGCTCTCCAGCAAGCTGCACTGCATGCGCAACTACATCCACATGAACCTCTTCGCGTCCTTCATCCTGAAGGGTGTCTCAGTGCTCACCATCGACACGCTGCTCCACACTCGCTACAGTGAGAAGGTTGATGACTACAATGTGAGCCTTTGGCAGAGTGACAAGGTAATAGCACCCTCTTTTATAGTCCCTCATTTATTTTATTTTCTCCTGTTTCCAGCTACATTGTAAGGCTTCTACCCAACCAACGGCCACCTGTATATGTACTGATCCAATAAACCTTATGCCAGGAGTTTTTGAACATTGTGCTAATGCAACCCCCACAAGTGATAACTTCTGTGACACCTCTGCCATCATGAATTAGGATGGACAAGTAATTCATATGTCTAAATAATTTATGTACATATAAAATAATTACATAATTATATATGTACATTAAGGGACATGGTGGCTCAGTGGCTAAAGATGCTGAGCTTGTTGAGCAGAAGCTCGGCAGTTCAGAGTTCGAATCCCTAGTGCCGTGTAACAGGGTGAGCTCCCATTACCTGACCCAGCTTCTGCCAACCTAGCAGTTCGAAAGCACGTAAAAAATGCAAATAGAAAAATAGGAGCCACCTTTGGTAGGAAGGTAACAGTGTTCCGTGCACCTTTGGCGTTTAGTCACGCCAGCCACAAAACCATGGAGATGTCTTCGGACAGTGCTGGCTCTTCAGCTTTGAAACAGAGATGAGCACCACCCCCTAGAGTCAGGAATGACTAACACATATGTGCAAGGAGCACCTTTACCTTTACCTTTTATATGTAGGCTTGGTGGTTCCTCTGTATCACTAGAAGTTCTCAGATTTCAAGAACTACAGTGGCCCACTGCAGGCTCACATAGTCACAATGGGGAATAAAAGCCTGACTTAGTTTTGACAATGCTACTACCCCTTTAGTTTTTAAATAAATTGTGACACTCTACCTCCCCTCCACACTTCTTGAAGATCCTTGTGCCTCACTGAGAGGTCCCAACTTTCAGTCTAAGAATCTCCATTTTATGCCCATCATTCTGCTATTCTACAGTCTCAGCTTTTCTGTTCCCATGCCCAAACAACCAAGGACCATTGAAAAGTTTGGAGGTGGTTTAAAAAACTTATGGGGAAAAAACATTTTTAGGTCAGCTGAAGCCTATATTCAGTTTCTCTACTGAATGTAGAGAACATTCAGTACAAAATGCCAATAACCTGTCAATAATCTTCACATGTCAATAATCTTTGCACAAGAATGCTCTATTGTTCTTCACATATGTAACTGCTGAAGATAAGATTCTTGTGAAAGCTTGTCCTGGAGCTAGATTTTGATTTAAAGTGAATCAAGTACAAATTTGTCATGCTATAAAATCTCTGTTCAATGATTCAGTGTTTGTACTTTCTACATTTATTTGGTGAGGAATATCTGATCCTCTGGAAGTTTCTGAACTACATTTCCCAGCAGCTCCACTCAGCAATTCTGCTTTGGCAACATCTGGAAAGTCACACATTTCACATTTTGTGATCCTAGATATGAGATGTAGCAGTGTTTGCTCTCATGAAGCAATTTCTAACATCTAACAACTGTAATTCTCAATTCAAGGAAAGGCCACTGGCACACTGCCCAGAAAGTTCTGAGTCTTGTGAAAGTGACAAAAGAGTATTTCATCCTTTTCTTTTTTCCTCCAAGACTCCTCAGGCTGCCCCGCTGCTAGTTTTTAACCATAAGCCAATGTTTCTCAGTCTTAGCAACTTTAAGACGTGAGGACTTCAGCTCCAAGATCTAAGACCACACCCACCCACCCACAAAGGCAAGCCACCAAAGTATAAACTGACAACAAACAGCTTTCCTTACTAGCATTGATGATGTTACCTGTTAGGGTAATGAAACATCTGCAAGAAAACAAGCAAGCTCAGTTGTCTATGGAGATTCTCAAGCACTGAAGAAGCTTCTTGGATGAGAAGCGAAACATCTTCAAAGAAAAAACAGAAAGTCCAGTTGCCTCTTGAAAAAGCACCTTTGGGACAAGAGGACTTGGTATTTCTGGCAATACCAATTGTTGATAATTAAGAATATATTTCATACTGATGAGTATGCTCATTGCCTTTGGTTTTCAAAAAAGTAGTTCATATTTAGTTCATCTTTTCATTAATCCACGTATTATCACAGAAAATACAGATTAGTTTGTTTGGCTTGATGATAAGGATCAAAATAAATTCTGCCTGTTCTAGGTACAACCTGGTGTAACTGATATCTATATCAGTTAGGTCTATATCTTTAAACAACTGAATCACTGGTAAGAGCTTAGTAAATTAAAACACATTCCCAGATTGTGAAAAGCTTCTCCTGTTGATTTTTACAGATTGGTTTATGTCAAAGACACTGAATCAGCCGAAAACATTTTTTTCCCCTTTCAAACTGCTAAGAACTCTAAATATCCCATTCCTGAAATAAATTGTGGGTTGATTACACAGAATACAAATCAGATCTCAGTAGACAGCATGAAGAACTTCAAATTCACTAAAACTTTAAGGGCTGCTTAGTGGTGCCACCTTTTTTCAGTCTGCCATATTTCTTGGTTTTATTAGTAATGGCCAGATGGCTATCACAGATGGAAAATAAAAGTAACAGCAGGAGATGGTGAGAACAGTAAATAAATTCCTAAGAAAAATTAAGACAGCTGATGCATACAGAGAGCATTGGGCAACAAAAAGAATTCAGATAAAATCCTAACACTACTATGATACACAGTATACATCTTTGGTTTTTAGGTTTTCAGGCCTCCCAAGCAGGTTATAGCATTGACTGATTTTTGTTATTTGAGAGGCTAAGCAGGATCAATCTTGATCAATAATTATTTGGGAGATCATTTGAAAATTCCAGAGTAATTGGATAGAGTGGGAAATGAGAAGAAGGTGGCAATGGCAAACCAATTCCACAAGGCTGCCAGATTGAACATTGTCAAAAGTCAAACTCAAGGACATTTTTGCCTTTACATTTTCTGAAACTTTTGTTTTTCTGTAGTGTAAGCATTTCTGTATTTGATCAAAGAATTATAGAATTACAATGGACTATTGAGGCAATGAGTCTAATTTGCACACTCAGCACAGGAAACACAGGGAGATTTCTTTAATCTTTGTATGAAGACAACCATTAAGAAAGAGCTTATCACTTTGTTAGGTATTTTGTTTCAGTGCTAGATAGTTTTTTGTAACATTTAATTAGAATCTGCTTTCCCCATGAAACTATTATTCTACCACCTGCATTCTGGAATGGTAAGAGAACAGGTCACAACTTTTTTCTATGTGCTACATGCTATCACCCGACGTACCTGATGAGCACCATCAAGTTCCTTTTTGGTCACCTTTTTTCACGATTAAACACGCTAGTTATTTAGACACTTTTAATAAGTCATCTAACCAACCTCATTGCCATTCTTAGCACCCATTCCAGCTCTCTCTGAATCATTAAAGTATGATGCTCAGTAGTTGCCATATTACTAGAGGTTTTCTTCTCTGGATTAAAGTGAATTTTTTACCTGATAGAAGGTCATATATTGAAGAGATGCTTCTTGACCAAGATGGGAATCCAAATGGAGATGATTTTTTCCCCTTAGGAAAGTTTTTTTTCCAGAAACATTTGACTAATGCAATGGAAATTCTAATTCCTGTTATTTGGAAGCCTTTCAGAGAGAGAGTAGGAGCAGACCTGTGAGAATTTGTAATCTGAATGCAAAATGGTACATCGAAGCAAGAAGATGAGGAACTTGGCAGTACTTTACCAGGATCACATGTTGCTTTCAGATATTACATGGGAAATGATACATTTGGTAAATGGAACTGCAGATAGGTATTATGTTTATGTTCCCTCATTCTCCAAAGCACCATTTGGCTTTTCAATATGAACTGCTTCCCAGGAATTTTTCTTCCTGTTCCCCCCTCATGATACCCCTAGACTAACACACCATCACTGAAAAAGCTATTCAAACTAAATGATAGTTTTCTTATACAGCCATATTCATATGTATGAATTATATATGGAGTATGATTCATTATAATGAATTAAATATGGGACACTACTGATGGAAACACAGTTTGCAAATTGCATAAATCTTATTTATACAATTTATAAAACATGTAAAGTTTCCGTAAATAAAATCTAAATAAATAAATGGATTTACTACAAAGAAAAAAAATGGGCAATGTGAGAGTAGGTATCTAGTGCAGGAATCCAGAAAAAAATGGTGATTAAAATGTTCTCCAACTACAGTTGTCATCAGTCTGTGACTTCTGCCTATGGCAATTGGACTTGCATCTGGAGGATCTACAGATATCCATCTCAGATGCAGATACACTTTTAGTCCCACATCCCATCTGTTACTTCTCATCTAATACCAGCTGAGCAAAACATGGGAAATGGAACGTTTATCCATTTCTCTCTCTCTCTCTCTCTCTCTCTCTCTCTTTTTAATTCTATCACACCCAGTTACTGAAAAATATGGATGTATCTTTTAAGGATGCAGACATTGGCTGTTGCATCTTGTCATATTTTGAGCAAATATGCCACCAAACCAGGGGTGATATTCACTTGCCTTTGCTACCAGCTTGCAAACATGAGCGCACGCACAGGACCTTTTGCACATGTGCAGAATGTCAAAAACGGGATGTCATGACATCTGGGTGGGTGGGTGGAGCTTCCTGCTGCTGCTCCTGCTGCTACCAGTTTGCCAGAACCAGATGGAACTGGCTGAATACCACCACTGCACCAAACAATGTAGATCCAGACTTGGGAAGGGAGCAATAAAGAAAAAAAACAAGTCCTTAGAAAATGGAAAGCATAAGAACAAAATTCAAAATAACGTTGCTCTGGTTTTGTGTGGTATAGATATTGGGCAGGCAGAAAGCCTGATTCTATTATTCTACCTTACAACAATAAAGACAATTCCTGGGCCCTGATGCTTCTGTTTCTTGACATTGTCTGCCTTGAAGCCTTGACATGTGTTTTCTGACAAATGTGGAAGACTTTTTTTTTTAACCATCAAATCATCCTATTCAGCAAAGTCTTTCTTTTAATGCAGGTCAATGCCACACTCAATGAGTGTGGGTTGGTGGGTTAGCAAAATGAGCATACCTTGCCCCTTACTTTTGTTCCCTTTAGAACTGTTTGGTTTAAAGACTAATAGACAATACCAGTTCAAATAACAGCAAAGCTATTTGAGATTCTGAGTCAAAGCTTTAGTCAGCTTATTTGTAATTGAGGTGCTTCCTACAGATTAGATTTAATTTTGATGTCATGCGACTTCAATTGATATGGCAATACTGGTTAATTAGGTCACCTGCAAAATGGCACTGACCAGAGCTCTCAAGGCTGATGATTGCTTGTTTCTTTCTTTCTTTGTTTTAAATGCTTTTAAAAAGATATGGATTGTCTGTAGTACATTCAAGAAAAAAAATCTTTAGATCTAACATCCCTATAATTATTTTCTTTAGACTTGTCATTATTACTTTTTTTCTGAATGGTGGAATCAAACAATTCAGCTTAGAAATTTAATGCCACCATCCATTCCTGATACAATTGTCCATTGTTGAAATGTTAGCTATATTGGTTTGGTTTGCTTAGCTAAAATACTGATCTCTGAAATAAAAATATTCATAATATAGCTTATCTGGTCAATTTACATTTATATTCAGTGTTTCCATGAATCAAACCCAGTGCAGTCAAACCAACAAGTACAAATATACCAGTAACATTTTTTTGGAAAGATCTACAAAGATGGAGGAAATAATTAAACAATTCATAATAGCAAAGTATCAATCTCTAGATATACAATTTTAATTCAGTTCAAGAATAAGACCTATAAACTAGTAGTACATGACTCTTATAAAATATGTAAATACAAGAATAGATGATATTTATTATTCTGCCTCATTTTTATAGCTGTATTGCTTAGGAAAATGTAGCCATTTTGTACAATTGTATTAATTTTGATAGTGTATATGATATATTCATAAATGTGTTTGTTGAGGGGATTCAATTACTTAGATTAAGCTTCAGTAAATAAATTTACTAGGAGAGACACTTTAATAATGCAACCAAATTACATTTTATTTTAATTTTATTTCTCTGAAATTTTTGCTAGTTCACTGCAACCACCTCCCAGCCAGTAATGTGGGAAGCAATATTTTTTAACTGTCTTCCTTTTTTCTTTGGTGTTGTTCTGTTTGACATACTTGTCAAAAAACAGTGGGCAACTTTAGGAGCGGGGATTGTTAATAATCAGGATTTTTTTTTTTTGTTTTCTAAGTAATCTTAGAAACTATAACATCATTATAAAATATAATTTTATATTTTCTTTTGTAATGAATTGTAATTGGTCTCCATATGCATACATGCATGTGTGCATATGTATATAGGTTTCATGTTAAAAGTCTTAGAAATGACTTGTACTTAGAAAGCCTCAGCAAACAGCAAAGACTCGCCTACCTGCTTTGTAGGTATGAGCTATCAGGCTTTGAAGGAAAAGAATGTGTAGCAGCCAACTTGCTTTTACATGAGAATGGGTAAACTCACTGCATCCCATCCAACACTTGCTTCAGTTAAAACAAGCACCTAGTTGACTTCAAGAGGAAGTGGCTGAGTCATTTCATCAAGTTGTTTATTAGAACACAAGCCCGAATCTACAAGTCTTTTCAGATTGCAAGAATATTACTCTGCTTAAATAAAATACTTTCTCTTCCTTTATTGTACTCAGAAGTATCTTCTTGACTTAATTTAAACACACCTAAACAAAAAGAAATCAATTTCCATTAAATAACCTCTCTGTTGGTTACATGTAATTATTCTCTTTTCTCTATGTAAAATACAGCATTTTGGTTAACACAAAATGCAGTTTTGAGCAGCCAGTAGCATAATTCCAACTCTGAAATCCTACCAGGATGGACATATCTGGAGACCCAAACACTGAAAACATCTGCCTGCAGCATCTGCCCATCTGATCAAGTCATTTTCTGGGTGACTTTGCTATCAAACATTGTAAGGGGACAGCAGTGTTAGTTTGTGGTGGCAAAAAATCATAAGGAGTCTGATTTCACCCTTTTCTACTAACACCTTTTATAAAAAGGCATAAACTTTCATATCATCAAGTTCCTCCTGACTTTTTGCCATCAGAAGTGAGATGACAACTGAGAAAAGTTACTTGACTGCAGACATCCATTTGCAGAAGTGCATGTAGGGTTTCTATTAACCCTGACATTTAGATAACTTTACTAGGATTGTACATGCTTCAAAAACAATTTGGCAGAAGTGTTTGAAATCTTGCACAAACATCTGTTGAAGAGTCATTTAACTGAGCTGCTCTTAACAATGTAGCACCTTTTTCAGCCTTGCATAGAAGCTTGGGAAAAACAGACAAGATGCTTTAATGACTACCAGGCAGGTGCTATGCTCATCCAAAGTATGAAGCACTTTTGAATCAATTTTGAAGCATGCCCAAGTCTAATATTTACCAGTTTTAATTGACTTTGCTGTTTTATTGCAGTTTTTCTAGTTGTAATTTTATTGACATTGTATTTAATGTGAATGTGAACTGTCTTTAAATTAACTAGGAAAGGACAGTATATATTTCAAAGTAAATAAAGGCAAGAGAAATAAAAGCTTACATAAAGAATGCCTAATATATAGTCATATATAATAACCATTCTCAATTACACTCTAGACACTCTGATGCCAGCTGCTAATTAGCATGATTTTTCCTTATGATGTGTGTGCTGGATAACATGAACAAAATCAAGTCAAGATTATTGTTATTATCATTTGGAACTAATGCAAGTTACTGAAGAAGAAAAGACTGCAGCTCCTAGCACAGGAGATTTATTCCTTATGTTGATAAAAAATAATACAAAGCTGCTTAACCCCTGCAATGTGCATAACTTCTTGGTACCCAAAGACAGTCAGGAGCAAGGAATGAAATGGTAGCCACTTTTTTCAAACACTTTTTTCTTCTTCCCTTAGAGGGTCTAGCTGTGAAGGAAGAAGAGTCTTTTTAATTGCAAAATTATTTTTCGCCAGAGACTACAACTCTGCTTGCTTGCCTACTGTTATCACTGCCACTACTGTTTACATTTATCACAAGCAAAAGCAGTCACTGAACTCCCAGCAATACTAGTATTTGAAAGTGTTAGTGTCATTGAAGAAAGATGAAAAAGGCCCCACAATTCTGGAGGTCCGCCAATTCAGAATACTAAACATCTTTCTTTTCTCTTAAACGCACAAACAGGCCCATGAACACAGGGCCTTAGCAGAAATACTATCCAATTAGTGTTAGGAAACACTAACAAGCAGAGAAAAGAGAAAGGAAAGGTACAAAAACAATTGCTGGTAAAGGAATGTATAAAAATTGTGAGAGTCTTCCTGTTAGGAAGGGGAACTTGGGTGGGAAATTCAATGGCAGACGATCCTCCAAAGGAAGTTGCCCATAACTTCCTTTATCCTGTCAATATCACTTGTCTGTTTCATGAGGCAAGTGCTAAAATTTGGAGGGGCACAGGTGGTGGTGGTATTCAGCAGGTTCTATCCAGTTTGGGTGAACCGGTCGTGGCAGCTGAGGGAGGCTCCACCCATCCGTCCAGACATCATCATGTCCCATTTTTGATGCTCTGCACATGTGTGGAGGTGGCACATGTGAATAAATGGAGCACATGCACGCACATACTCACATTTGCGATCTGGTAGTGAAGGTAAGTGAATACCACTCCTGGGCACAGGAGATTCAAAACTACAGCCATATCACCTGCATTAATGATATCCTACAGGTTGCAACCATTTGTACAGTGTTTTACACTGCCAACATATATTTGAGCTACAAAGGATTGCAGAGGATGCAGAGGGTTTGAACAGCGGTCAAGGATGATTATCTGCTGACAAATAAAGTTGTTCCTGACAACAGGAGCAACAAGAGAGAAGGTCCCACCAGATGACCTTGCTTAAGTGTTGGGACCTGAAGCAACTCTGCCCAATCCTACAGCTTAAGCAAAAGACACATAAGACAGATGGTCCATTAGATAACTAGAACCTATGTCATGAAGGGCTTTATAGGTAAAAAAATTAGCATGTTAAATTTCACCTGGAAGCTACCAGTATAGCTCATGGACCAAAACTGTTATGTAGACCCAACGAGATATGTCTAAAATTGCCTGGACCACTGCATTCTGGACCAGCTGCTGCTTCTGGGTGATTTCTGGGTGACCCTACATGGCATCGGCCCAGGGTACTTGCAGGACCACCTTCAGCCTTTATCCCACCGCCCTGTGCGGTCACATAGGGCTGCGCTCCTCAGGATACCATCCGCCAGACAATGTCGGCGGGTGGTC
>JANHFM010005915.1:341876-355255 GCA_032468115.1 Grayia smithii | reverse complement strand
TTTCTAGTGCTCGGGGGGGGGGAGCAAGAATGGTCAGAAGAATGGTTGATGACCAGCAAGGACAATTCTGAATTTCTTATAAGTTTTGCAATAGGGTTCTAGACCTCTTCAATCCAAGCAACATGACCACAATTGCATCTTCTTTGGAGATAAGTCAGACAAGTGATTGAGTAACAGAGGCCAGGGCAGATAATGAATTCAGTGTTAATGAGCAGACAAGGCTATCACTCAAGCATGCAAGATTGGCCACATTCAAGGCTATATAAATCTGCTAATAAAAAAAAGTATTATTGACCCTGGAAAATGCTTGATTTGCTGTGCAAATCAAGTTCTCGGGCATGCTTGAATGATTGATGGTTCAATAGGTGGCCTGCTGAACCTGTGTGTGTGAAAGAGAGGTAGCTGTGTGGAAGAGATGTGGCATCTTTTCTACAATGCACAACAAATATTTGCCTGGAGGTACATAGGCTGAATTCACACCATACACTTTAAGTTATAGACCATGATTTGTAATAGCAATAGTGCTTAGATGTATATACCTCTCCACAGTGCTTTATAGCATTTTCTGAATAGTGTACAACATCAGCATATTGTCCCCAACAAAGTGGGTCTTCATTTTAGCCACCTCAGAAGGATGGAAGGCTGAGTCAACCTTGAGCTGGGCAGAATGAAATTCCTGGCTGTGGGCAGAGTTAGCCTGCAATACTGCATTCTAACCACTGTGCCACCAGGATTTCTTTAATCCAGGATGGATGGATGTGCTCAGTGTCTCTGGGCTGGATGTGATCACCAAACTGTGATCCAGATATATTAACAGAGTTATGAGAGATATGTAGGATGAACTTTGTAACACTTGCAATACGTTTTTGTAGTATTGGTGCACTGGCTAACTAACATGGGTTTTCTTGTATTTTAAATTTGCCTTTCTCAAATGTTTTGCTAATAATTTGTCATAAGTTTTAACCATCAAGAAGAATATAAAAGGCCTCCCTTTCAGAATCTAGGATTGGCTGAATCACTCAATACATTGGAGGTAAAATAAGTCTTGTTTTTGGCTGTTCTCAAGCCTTCCTGGACAAAGCAAATATTCAAATCCAGCATTGGGAACATTGTGAATGTATCATACCCATACCCATCTTTTTTTCTTGCAAATGTTTCTTTTATTTTTATTCAGAATACAATGCTCTTTTCTATTCTATGCTCACATATTGGATGCTTTAACTGTGGACAGATGAGTTTTCCTAAGCCAATCGATTTTTATTTTGAGGGTTCTTTCTTGTGCTAACTATAAAAGTAAATGTAAGCCATTTTTCCAGATTCTTTCTCTTTTGTAAAATTAAAAAGAGAATCCTTTTTATTGAAATGTTTCAAATAAATTGTAAAGTAAATGATCTTCCTTGTCAGGAACATAATTGAGATCTAGCATACCAAGGCACTTCCTTGGCAGCCACACTTGGCCAACAAATTCCTTATTTTTTATGGCTTAATACCTTGTCTATGTAAGTCCTCTAATGGACTCTTAATGGTTTTATGACCCAGAAAATTAACTTCTTCGTAGGTCAATTACCTAGTTTTTCACTAGGATTTTGAAAGAAAAGAAAGGAAGTTGACACCGAATTGCCTCCAATAAACTTCTGTTAAATGTAAGCTTGTCCTCCCTTTATGTCTCTATATGCAATGATCTTCCTTATTTTGCAGAAGACTTCTGCATTGTTGATAGCAATCTCCTGAACCTCAGATAAATAAGTGTTCATTGATAGTGAACTGTAACCTAAGAAAGAATTTCCCTGAGGTAAAGATCTCCTGGGCTGGCATGCCAATATGTTGCCCTAATGTGACTTCTAGGAATGTGCCTGATTGTTCTGCAGAGACAAGGAAGATTATTTAATTTACATTTTAATTAATACATTACAAATACATTATCAATTAAATGATATTCCTTTTCCTGGGATCTAGCAATATCTAGATACTTTCCTTGAAGCCACATTTGGCCATAGTCACCAGAAGCTAAAAGAAAGTACTCCTAAAATGTTGATTGAAGGTGATAATCTATAGAAGCCAGGGGTTAGTTAGGAACATCTCCCTGGAGCTATGAGGAATTCAAAGGTAAAATAAAATGTACAGGCCAAGATCTGCATTCAGATTGTCTTTTTCATGTATGCTGATCTGTTTGATGAATGCTGTTATTTGCAAAGTATCCACTCCTAAATCAGAAACACATTCTTAGCACTTAGCAATAGCACTTAGACATATATACCACTTCATAGTGCTTTACATCCCTCTCTAAGCGGTTTACAGAGTTAGCATATTGCCCCCAACAATCTAGGTCGTTTTACCCACCTCGGAAGAATGGAAGGCTGAGTCAACCTTGAGCTGGTGAGATTCGATCTGCTGAACTGCAGCTAGCAGTCAGCTGAAGTAGCCTGCAGTACTGCACTCTAACCACTGCACCACCTCGGCTCTTGTAATGATGTAAAGGCAGGAGCAGTGGTGGGTTTCAACCGCTGTAACAACCAGTTCGCTTCGCGCACACACTTTGCATGGGCTTCGTAAAATTTGCACTCTGTGCAAGCGCATTTTGTTTAAAAGCAGCTGAGGTGCAGCAATCCGCTCTGCTGCACCTATCAGCTGGGTTAAAAATGAACGAATATAGGTAAGTATAGTGCAGAGGTGGGCGGGAGGACCCAGCTGAGGGTCAGAGTGAACAGATTTGCTTTCAGCTCACCATCGGAGCAACCAATTCGCCCAAATAGGCTGAGTCCCACCCCTGGGCCAAAGGAGAAAGAACTATAATTTGAACATGGGTTCTTTCAAATAAAGAGTTTGCATTTTAGGCTCTTTTGTTGCAGAGAGTAGAAAGCTCCTTAAAAATGAAGAAAACTAGCTATTGCAGATGCTAAATTGAAAAGAATATTTAAAAGTCTGAACAAACTATCATCAGGGTTAGACTATATTATCTCCAAGGGTTTTCCAGTTTTACGATTCTCTGGAAACTTCAAAAATTATCTGTAACAGAATGTTGGAATATGAAAAGAAAGAAAAAAAGAAACAGGCTAACCCAGTGGCAGTTAAATGATACAGCCCTTCTGTGAATATAATTTTAAGCAAACCTGAGTTCAATGAATTCTGTGTAGAATTTCATATATTTTATGATCTGTTGTAATTAATCTAGGAAGCAATGTTACTGTATCTCCTATAATTGACTCACAGATTCTTTGACACCATGTACTTGCAAAGGAATTCCTTTTCATTCCTTAAATAAATGCCTGATTTATTAAGGTTTTATTCTGAGTGGGCAATCAGTAATGCTGCCTTAATAGCAGTTTTAAAATATAATTTGTTTCTTATATTAAATGGTTTTCTAGTTTGAAATATTATATTCCTTCATGAACTTGACATTGGCTGATTAGGTGCTGATTAGCCTTCCTAATATGGTGCCCTCCAGGTTTTTTTCTGCCAGCAGCACTATGTAGAAATCTCAAATATATTGGTTGCATTGACTAGAATGCTAGCAGCCCACCAATTTGGAGGGCTGATTAGAAAAGGCTTCCCCTTAATTGGTTACCAGCATAAAATTCATTGAATAATGACTTTTCAGTACAGGAGTTGTTTGATAGTGAGATGAGCAGCATATGAATCTAATAAATAAATAAAAAACACATTTTAAAAATAACTTTTACCATTTCATATGATGTCAGAACTTTGCAATAATGAATAGCTGTAGCAAATCGAAGACCTGAAGTAAGGAAGGCAATGGTCCTGCTTGTCTTCCAGGACTAACACAGCATATGACATGTAGAAATAGGTTAATGAATTAGATAAAATGAGCAAACTGGAAAGATCTGACAAAGTTAGGTGAATAAAGCCAGTGCTTAATCTTTTGGATCCGGTTCAGAATAAAACATGGCTTAACTGATTTACTTTTCCTAAAATGTCAGAAAGACCTTAATTACTTCAGAATCCAATTACAAGTCTTTTGAAGAAAATAATATAGCCCCAATTACATTATTGTGAAAGTAACCAAAGTTAGCTATTTTCTTTCCAACTCCTTTTGAAACTTCCATCCACCTGGCTTTCCTTTTATCTTTGGAAGATTGAATCCACTGGAGAGCACTTCAGAGGTGGGTTTCAGCAGGTTTTGACCAGTTCTGGAGAACCGCCTCAGAATTTTTGAGTAGTTCAGAGAACTGGTAAATACCACCTCTGTCTGGCCCTGCCCCCATCTATTCTCAGCCTTCCAAGTCCCAGCTGATTGGGAGGAAATGGAGATTTTGCAGTAACCTTCCCCTGGAGTGGGGTGGGAATGGAGATTTTATAGTATCCTTCCCCTGCCAAGCCATGCCCACCAAGCCATGCCACACCCACCAAGCCACACCCACAGAATCGGTAGTAATTTTTTTTGAAACCAACCACTGGAGCACTTACAACAGCTCAGAAGTTGCAGGGCCAGGATTGTATGTCCTCTAGTTTCTCCCCAAAGTTATCATGAAATTATTCCATAAAATTATCAGGGTTGTAGGCCTGAGTGAGACCTTTCTCAAATATAGCCTCAACACAGTGGAATGATTCATCGCATGAAGTTCATAGGACTGCTAAAATTTGTAAAACTGTTAAGATTACTGTTCCATGCAAATAGTGGTTATGAGCTGGCTTTTTGATACGAGTTCTCTTTATTATCCTTGATTTTTGCTTGTGGCAGTTTTATTAGAACTTTTATTTGTGGTCAGCATTGTCTCTTGTGTATGGCACACTTATTGTAGAGGTCTTGAGCCTCTGGAGTTGATAGAACAAATAAATGAATTATCTTATTTAGTCAAAATAAAGATGATTCTTATTTAGAACATCAGAATTCCCTAACCAAAGAGTCCTTTCTCTGTTACAATGTCCTCCTTAAGATTGCAAACTCTAAACACTGCCATGAATAGTCCTAGATCCTTTCTATATCCCATAAATATACTTGTACATTAGAGTGTGTGTGTTTGTGTGTGTGTGTACCCACAGTTGCCAGAAATCAGATTCTAAAGAGGCAAAGGACAAACCAAAAAAGGAAAGTAACCATAACAGAATTAAAAACGATTGATTAAAATTAATCATTGTCTTGATCTTCCATCTTTCTGGCACTCCTGGCACTCTATCTGGAAGTCACCTGCAAAGGTCCCTCTGGATCATGCAGATTTATTAATGAGGAGCTGCCTTCCAATGCATAGATGAGTGATCTCATGCTTTCTCCTTGTCTGGAAAAAGTCTGCAGATCCAGGCTCACTGCCTGGCTGCCTTTTTCCACCTTGGCATCATCTCTGTGATGCAAAGACATGTGAGTTAGATGTGGCATCAGAGATGTGATATCGGAGTAAATCTGATACCACAGTGAAATTCTGATGGAATGTTAGAAAAATGTTCCTAACAATTTAAGAATAAAGCTAAATAATCTTATGCTTCCCTTATACTACTAAATTATAGATCTTTTTCCCCCTCTTCCCTTACAAAACATTGTACAATTTCCCATATTTTCCAAAGTTTCCTACAGTAATATATATATTGAGTAGTGTTAGTAATAACAAAAATTTGCTTCTCTTTTTAGTAAAAGAATTGGCTAAATCATAGTGATATTCTTACAATCCTTATTTCCATTTATTCTTCTATAAATCTAAATTATTTCCTTTGCATAGAATCCTAACCAATTCTTAATATGCAGTGTTTCACAGAATTATTCCATGTTAAAGAAGTGGTGACATTAAAGAATGAAAATTTTCTGTATATCATAAATTATATCTCTGTTGCCTTTGTGCTACTACATTTTCACTACTCATAATCCAAAGATTTGACACTTTCATTTGCAGTTATTTTCATTCTCCGAGTGTAAGATTTTTTAAAAACAGAGGTGTTTTCATATTATTTTCTTATTATGTGCTTGTCTGACATTGCTACCCTATTATGACATTTTAAAGAACATATTTTTTCTATAACTATTCAGATTTGATGTAAATAATGAGTAGCATGATTAATAAGACCATGAAGCTCCTCAGTTCTTAGGTTCTTTTATTTATTTCATATTATAAAAATGTTCTGCTTATCTGGCTGAAAATAAATCAGATTTATAGCCTTCTGTTAGCAGCTCAACTCTGCACAGCTCTTCAATTGGCATTTCTATATCTTACCAAACTACTTTTTCACTTAATCCGTGGATGGATTCTTGTATAAGATCCAAGTTATTTACTGTACAAACTGGATATTAATTAACACTGGTAACATGTTTATTTATGTAGTACCTCAAGATGAGGTACTAAAACATGTACCGGTAATATATTTTTTTTTTAAGCAATGGAATCTGAAAGTGATTTATTAAGCTTTCAGGTTTTCAACATCACTAATGAAATCACTTTGTGGAGAATGGTGGTTTGATGTTAGTGACCAGCCATTTTTATTTTATTTTATTATTGTTTACTTGTTACCAGTATTTATATACCACCCAGTTCCAGTGATTCCTGACAGATTTGCAGCAAGAAAAAACAGTGGATTCCTGAAAACATGAGCAAAGAAAGAAAACTGCAGCATCTTTAGTACTTGTTTAGCTGTAGTACAATTATCTCTAGGGAATGATCCATCTCAGAATATATAGAGTGTACCAAATTAAACAAAAAATGTTTGTTCCCTGTTACGTTCCATCAGTCTTCCAGATTCTGGAGTTTCCCAGGGTTGTATTGGTTGAAATGGGGAAGCACTGTTATAGATGTATACAGCTGGAATATATCATATCAAGGGTGGCTGACTAGATATACAGTAAATCTGAAACCATAGAATTGTTGCCAAGACAAAGTTTGATATTTAAGAATTTAAGAACAAAAAAAAACATGTTGTCATTGCATTTCAGGTTCTCTGATTATGTAATATTAAGTCATACACTGTTATATTCTACCAGAAGCCTTTGAATGGGAAAAGTTCCTGGAAAAGTAGAAAGTGAAGTTATGAATCTTATTTTGATATTATTAAACAACCCTCAGCTTTAGCTTCCAGCAGTGAACAATGCACTTCAAATGAGTGTGCAACTTGAAGAGCTACTATATTTAAACAAGCAACTGTTGGTTACTAGGATTGGTAATAATCTGACATCAATAACACTTAAATGGAATCTTTTTTCAATTGACTATTTCCTTTTGGAGATTGATTTTTATGCCTTTACATCTCCAGTTTTATTTTTAGAATTCTTTTCCTTTCCTGCCTTGCCTAATTTTTTGTAACATCTTGTCTGTTGAATAGTTCAAAGTTCACATATGCTTTTATGCTTATTTTGTAGATCCTGGTAAAGATACCGCATCAACGAGCTATGGATTTTGGATGCATTTTACATTTCCCCTCCACAGATTTATGTAGGTATGCCTGTTTTTTTACATACCGAGTTCTACAATGTTAGAAAGTAAATAATAAATAGTAATTTGTAGTATTTAAAACAAAAATACTTTTTGTTTTAAAAATGTATGCCTAATTAGAAAGTGGCTGTTACGTACTGGTGCGTCCCCTTTCTTTTGCATACCCGCTGCTGATTGGCTGATCAAGCAGCGGGAAGTTAAAACAACTGTCATTGGCCGACTAGGCTGCCGGAGCTCTTTAAAAGTTGTTAGTCCCGGCAGCCTGCCGTCCGCTTGTTACTGTAGCTGTAGCTGAATAAAGTGCTGAAACGGACTGCCGCTTGCCGCGTCTTCTTTCTCTGCACCAAATCTAACAGTGGCTATTCAAGACAACAGAATACAATTCTGATTAAAGATGCTTTGTCAAAATAGAATGTAATCCCAGAATGATATTTTGATTACTTTTTTCTTGAATTTGGTGCTACCATTCTTCAGATTAAAAAGAAAAGCATGTGTGTTTTGACTGCAGATATGGAAATTCCTTAATCATTAATTTATGAGAACTACACATTTTGTCAGACCTACTCCAGTCTGATCCCTTAGGGAAGTAAAATTCTCAACTCCATTTGAAGTGAAAAGGCTCTTTTACTAAGAGATGCTGATTGCAGTAGAGTCAAGCGGAATCTAAAATTCTATGTGCCAATATAGAACTAAACTCCTGGTTTCCCCTATCTCTCCCCCCTTGGTCTGTCCAGGCATAGCCCATCCAGCACTGCCATGATGTTATGAGAAACTCAGATGAAATTCCACACCTCAGGGCAAATGGCCTGGAAGGTGCACCAGTATAAACTGGATTCCAAGCTGCTATGTTCTTCCTCAACTGTCAATCCCCCCTCCTAATTTCCTGTCATAAAGGTATACAGCAAATTGCGCATTTGTTCCCCCCGCCCTTCCCATTGATGACAGAACGCCGGCGAAGCGCCAAGCTGAAGCTGGTGGTTCTGACACATTTTGGCTTTGATCCAGACTGGGCATGTTCAAATGTCAGAGAAAGCAAAACTGTAGAAAATGAGCACAAAGCTGGTTTACTTTATTTGGTATCTTACTTGGCTCTTCTTTCTACAGGCATAACTAACAAATACAGATGGGTTTGCCCATGATTTATTTAGCCTTATGGGAACTAGTTTATGCACCTGGCACATTATAAAGAAAACGAAGCTAAATTTACTCATATCCATAAACAAATCAAAAATAGTATTGTTTAGATTTGCTGAACTATACCCACTAACATTTTAATTTACAGGAAAGGCAGGATAAGAAGAGAAGGCAGTTGTAAATTGTTTGAGATTGAAACACTATCATTTGAGATACGCAGATAGTACTACTTTATTAAACAAAAAGAAAAAAGATTTTGAAGAACATATTATTAAACTAAAGATGAAAGATGAAATGTTAAATATTAAGACAAAAAAACCCCTCTACTCATGTGTTTAATTGACAGCTAAGAAATGAAGTAATGTTTATTTTCCTGAGTGTAAGAACATATAAAGATGGCCCAGATATTGGAAAGCTAGAAAAGATATTAATTTTAGAGGACAAAATAATGATAAATTTAGATAATATCATGAAGGATAAAAATACTTCAATGTTCAGTATAATTTAAGCAAAAAACTTGATTTGTATGACTGAAATCTGGACATTGAAGATTAATGACAAGAAGATAGATATTTTTGAATCACATGTAAATGATTATTAAGAGTACCATCTACTGAAAGAACAGTCAATCAAGCAATCAAGCAATCTAGATCAAATAAAAATTGACTGCTCCCTTGAGACTAAGAGCAGCAGCTGTTAACTCACCTACTGTGAGTATATGATGTAACCAGATGATGGAACAGAAAAATTATTATGCTTGGCAAGATTAAGGAAATACAAGGCAGAAAAGACAGCCGATAAGATTGGTGATAAAATAAAACCAGAAGACCTATGGTTTATTGCTGGAGACAGGTAGAAATGTAACAACATGCTGATAAGAATTGAGGTCCACTTTGATGCCATCTAATTAGCTACCATTAAAATCATCACATTGCTGAGAATAACCAGGTCTATTTTTCCAATGATTTCACAGATGCAATGAAAAAATAAATAAAACAAGCAGTCATATAATTAAAAATATAAAATGCCTTCAATTGCCCACTACAGCAATCATTTCTAGGAACAACTTATTGTGAGTTAATGCCTAGTCTCTACCACAGGAATTTCACCCACTTACTGGTCTAGGTATGTGGATCATACTTGGGTCAAGATCAAAACATGGAATTGGAAGTATTCACCAAACATATCAACTCTGTGGACAGATACATCAAATTCACATGGGAAGATGTTAAGGAAAATAGCCAACCTTCCTGGACTGTGCAGTACACATTAAAGAAGACAGAAGCCTTAACATTGAAGTTTACAGAAAATGCCCACACACAAATCAATATTGATATTTTGATTTCCACCACCCACTGGGGCAGAAAATGGGAGTCATCAGAACCCTAAACTGCTGAAGGCCTGCCTACCAGCAAAGTTGGGAAATAGAAAGAACTAAAACATATCAAGGAAGCCCTCCGAACGTGTGGCTATCCCTTTTGGGCCTTCATCAAATCTCAAAAAAGATCCTACAGGATCCTTCATAACAGACAACAAAGAGAACAATTGTCTTTGACCCCTCTTTCAAACCAGCATTTCTCTCTGTCCAAAATGTGGACTTTGCTGTCTTCAAAAGAGTGGCCTTTGTTTTTTAAATGCAGATGGACTGCTGAATATAGGCCTGATGGGTTTGTCCCCCAATGTTGTGCCATGCGTTTATGAAGTGGTTGTTTTGTTTCCCCAATGTACAGATCTGCACATGGTTCACTGTATTGTACTGCACATACCACATCATTCAGTTTGTGTCTGAATATTCTATCCTTGGGGTGGACATTGGACAAGCTTCTGCCTTAGTGTATTCTTTGGTTTGAAGTCTGCATATATGTTGTGTTGACTGAAGATCCTCCTGAGTTTTTCCAATATTCCTACAACATATGAAATGACAATGTTGCTTCTTTGTTTTTTTTACTATGCTCCTTGACTTTTATTGCTAAAACTTTCAGATAATTCCATTTTCTGTTATTAGAGGAGTGGCATAGTGGTCTATATATCAAACCCAGAGAAGATCATTACAAGGTATGTTGCAGGGTCTCCTTGAATTAAGCACAAAACAGATTTATATAAAGAAAGTCTAATTTTCCATTATCTCTCATATGTTTCACAAACATATGAAGTTACATTTACACTGTAGCTTGCCTTTCTATTCCTTTACTGCTTAGAGGAGCCAGGTTTGCCTACTTTGGCACTGGTCTATTTTATTTAGAAAGGTCACCCATTATCCCAGGCTCTTTGTGATTAGATTCTGAGAGTAAAGGACTCTGTGAAAGTTACGTGGGTGTAACTAAAGGTATGATTAAATTCTGCTATAACGTCCCTAAATTCTTCTCATTCACCAGACGAGAACCTTAATAATATATTTTATAGTATTTAATTTAAACTTCTCATTCTTTAATGGTGCTTAAATTCTCTCAGTTTCTTGCTGTCTTCCAAAAGTTTGTAGGAACAGCTACAAACCCTTCAGGTTTATCTTCTCTTTATTTATTTATTTGCATATAATAAATATCATTCATTAAAGCAAGATATAATGTACACCACCTAGAGTCCCTCTCCGAGGAGGATGGGTGGTTTAGAAATAGGAAGTATAAATAAAAAATAAATAGTGCTGGTTTTCAACTGATCTCTTATTTAAGAACTTGCTTTGGATTAAAAAAAATTCTAGAACACAGGTGTTTTATGTCCAAATATAATAGCACTATCACTTTAGCACTTCATGACTAATGACAACAATGAGAAGCACAGTGTATTTTTTATTTACTTGATTTTATCTCATCTTTATTACTTTATAAGGTAACTCTTTATTGTAAGATAACTCTTTATTATAAGGTAACTCTTTATAAGGTAACTCTTTATAAGGTATCTCAATTGCTAAGCACATTGATTTGTGCTTAATAAATTGCAAGCCGCCCTGAGTCTCTGGAGAAGGGCGGGATATAAGTTGAAATAAAAAAAAAAACTCAAGGTGGCAATTATACTTAATACTCCTTCCTCCTTCTGTTTTCCACATAGAACAGCCCTGTGAGACAGCTTGGGCTAAGAGAGAATGACTGATCCAAAGTCACCCAGCTGGTTTTCATGCCTAAGGTGGGCCTAGAACTCACAGTCTCCTGGTTTCTACACCAGCGCCAGGACAAGAAGTAATGGTTGGAAATTTATCAAAGAGAAATTCAATCTACAATTAAGGAGAAATTTCCTGACACTGAGAATAATTAATCAGTGGAATGGCTTGCCTCCAGAAATTCTGGGTGTTCTATCACTGGAGGTTTTTAATAAGAGATTGGACAGCTATGAGCTGTGGTGGTGCAGTGATCAGAATGCAGTATTGTAGACTAATTTCTGCTGACTTCCAGCAGTTTGAATCTGATCGGCTCAAGATTAATTCAGTCTTCCAACGTTCCAAGGTCTATAAAATGGGGACCCATATTATTAGAGTCAATATGCTAACTCTGTAAACCGCTTAGAGAGGAATGTAAAGCACTATGAAACTGTATAAGTCTAAGTGCTATTGCTATTGTTATTTGTCCAGAATGTTATAGGGTCTCCTGCTTGAGTAGGGGATTAGATTAAAAGACCCCCCAATTCTGTTTATTGTTACTTTAACCACTTCTCCAAACTGGATCTCCTATATGGGATGAAGGATTTTCGGTATCCCCGCTTTGTCTAATAAATTGCTAAAATTAGATAATTTTCTTCTGTCATTCTCCCTATACCTATCATTTATGAGCCGAGGTGGCACAGTGGTTAGAGTGCAGTACTGCAGGCTACTTCCACTGACTGCTAGCTGCAGTTCAGCAGATCGAATCTCACCGGGTTCAAGGTTGACTCGGCCTCCCATCCTTCCGAGGTGGGTCAAATGAGGAGCCAGACTGTTGGGGGCAAAATGCTAACTCTGTCAACCGCTTAGAGAGGGCTGTAAAAGCACTATGAAGCGCTATATAAGTCTAAGTGCTATTGCTATTCTGGGAATGGAAGTCCACACATCTACACATTCAACAGAGCTTTGTGGTGCTAAGAAAAGTAAATGTAACCCTGCTTGGAAAGATCTTAAAGTAACCGCACCCTTTCCCCCCAAATCATACCACAGCTGGAGAAGGCAGATATGCCGTCTCAGGAAAAGGATTCAACTCTTTTAAGGTGTTACACCAATATTATAGTCCCTTTCCCCAAAGCACTTTTAGGAAATTGAATGAGAGGTCCTGCACAACCTTAAATAGAAGTTTAACTGAGATGCGCTCCATCAACCATGTTATTATTTGTCACAGATAGATAACTTACAAAATAAAGTGTAGAATACAGGATAACAGAGTTGGAAGGGACCTTGGAGCAATGGTGGGTTGTTCCCAGGTCAACCCGGTTTGTGCGATCCGGCAGCGGTGACTTTGTGACATCACTGAACCGATTCTCCGTGGCCGGGAGCTGGCCCTACCCACACGCCCGTACTTATAGTTTTCTGCTCTGTGCATGTGCAGAGTGCTTCTTTTGAGGGTTTTTTTGAAAAAAAAGTGTTACTGCGCATGTGCGGAGAATGCGTCCGGCACGCGCGAGTGAAGCAAGCGTGTGCGTGCCGATCTCGCGCAAAGAGCGTGCATGAAGAGAACCGGTAGTAAAGGTAAGTAGAACCCAACCCTGCCTTGGAGGCCTTTTGGTCCAATGTCTTGTCCAACTAGGAGACCCTACACCAAAGGTGGGTTTCAGCAGGTTCTGACCAGATCTGGAGAACCGGTTGCAGAAATTTTGAGTAGTTCGGAAAACTGGTAGTAAAAATTCTGACTGGCCCCACCCCCATCTATTCTCTGCTTCCCGAGTCCCAGCTGATCGGGAGGAAATGGGGATTTTGCAGTA
>JANHFM010005915.1:267580-282091 GCA_032468115.1 Grayia smithii | reverse complement strand
GGAGGAGATGGGTGATAGGAACAGTGAGAAGATTAATAATAATGCAGACTTAGTTACTAGTTTGACAGCAATGAGGAATTATTTGTTTATAGTCTCTGATTTGTTCCCAGACCTGCAAAATCTAATATTTGAAAGGTCATTTAAATTATCAGGAAAGTGTTACTCTGCCCACTTTCAAATTCTGCGGGTGGTTCAAATTACAGCAGCTATTTATCTGTGTAATTAAAAAAAATAAAATATTATTTTAAAAATAAAGCAACAAAAATACAGAAAAAGGAAGCAATGACTGATTGTATCTTTAGCCATGATATAACTGGCAAAGGGCTGCCTAAGCAGATGCAGTGAAGGGTGGGGAGGAAACCAGTTACCTAGGCAACAGAGGAAGACAACAGTTGGAAGTCTGTTGAGGGAGAGAGCTACAAGATAAGGCTGCTGAGAAAGATTAAACACACTTTCTGAGATCTGTGGGAAAAGTTCTAGAGTTAACAGCCTGAAACTCAAAGAGATTGAATACGAAGAATGAGAATGAATCATCCCTGGAGGGGGGAAAGCCAGTCAAGATCTGAAGGGAACTATCAGTATGAAGTGAGAGTTTTGTTTGCTTGCTTGTTTTAAAAGGATACCTCTGTAATGGAATGGAAGCTTGCATTAAAGCAGAGGTCTTCAAACTTGGCAGCTTTAAGACTTGTGGACTTCAACTCCCAGAATTTTCCAGCCAGCTATGCTATGCTGGCTGGAGAATTCTGGGAGCTGAAGTTCATAAGTCTTAAAGCTGCCAAGTTTGAAGACCTCTGTATTAAAGAGTATTGGTTATTTTAGCTATTCCAAATTAGGGAGATTAAGGATTACTCTTCCTCATACTTTATGATTGCAATATGTTTCTGAGTAATTTTTTTCTGAAACTGGGTCTCTCTGCCATGGACAAAGCCCAGATTAGGAAATTAGGAAAATCAAAGCAGATGGACAGAAAAATAACACGAGAAAGTTCCTTCTGAATGGACGCCTATAGCACTTTAATCTATGTAGCTGTTTTCTATGTATAACAGAGAGATTTTCTAGAGCTGTAAAACTATCCATTCCATTCTCTTCTAAAATAAATGTTGTGGTAACGTAAGGAGAAAATAAAAGATATGAATGGAAGGGGACTGTCCAAATTATTATCTCTTTGTAGTAAATATGAGTCTCTTTAGAACTATAATGATCTTCTTGATCATAGTGTTGGAAGAATTTCTTCCCTGTAGTTTATTACCTACCCAGGTCAAAACATCAGATGCCATAAACAGAGTTCAAGAGTTTTATTCAGCACACAAGAGAAAACCATTGAATGCAGTTGACCCCTCCTGAGGGATGTAAAACCATTTTACAGTCAGGTATAAACAACTAGTTTGTACATGTCTATTTTAGAAATTTAAATTGTTACTTTCCTAATAAGGAATAGCCTAATTTCTCACACACTAATTGGCATAATTTATTTCTGTTGCTATGATCTTATCATTTGTCCTTACATTCCTTTTTCATCTATATAGCAACTTTTGCTTGCGGGTATTAACTTTCTTTTTAAAATTGCATTAGTCTGACTTTTTAAATTATTAATAATTATTTGCAGTTATAACAATAACTATTTTCTAACACTATTGATGCCAAACTAACCAACTGAATGTAATTTCTTGAGATAACCTGGACAGGAATAAGTTTCGCTCACATGAAGAACCAAGAAAGATATTACCAAAAGCTAGATTGCAAAGAGATGCCATTTTAAAATTTAGCAGTTTTTCTATTTTTGTTACTAATATATTTCAGGCAGCATTCAGTCAACAAGTCTTGATTTAGTACAATGCAATATGCCAAAAAGCTTCTAATTTAACTTTAGCTATTTTTAAACTTACTGCTTTCAATAGATTTCAGAAGTATGTCTTGTAAATTGACATTCTGACATGTAGGGTAATAGGCATGCAGTATCAACAGCTCTTAGATTCCCCTTTTCATTTCTGCAATGCATACATTAAATGTACATGATATTCACATCCTTTGTCACCTTTGAAATGGTGACAAGCTCCAAAATTCTGTTACAAAATCTAAACTTCAAAAATCCAATCAAGCAAGCAAAAGTGTTTTTATTTTTTTGACATAATTTTAAGCCTTTCAGCTTATCTCAGTTCCACAGTTACCTTTTCAGTAGAAGCTGTAGTGAAAGAAAAACAGAAACAAAAAGAACAAAAGATTTTTCTTCCATTTTGTTATTCCCTGTAGCAAATCAATGCAAAATAGTCACTAATATATATTCCTTCCAGTAATTCTATAGAGAAACCTCTACTGCAATTTATGGCATACTTGAACAACATTGTATAATGGTTCTTACAAGCAATAGCTCATCCAGTTTTAATACTATTTAGACTTCAATTAAAAATATAAAGAAGATTTTGAATGCTACAAAGCAAAGCACCACCCTTGGGCATCTTCACTGTTTTCAAGAATGTCTCAGGTTCCACATGGGATATAAAGATGTTCTTTGGAAATAAAAATGGTAGATGGCTGTAACTTAATGCTTTGTCTGGAAGGTACCCAGAAAAAAGGCAAAGATAAAAGGAGTGATTTGCTATAATGCCAGAGGGAGCAGTAGGAAGCAATCACACCAGAGTTACTTATTGTTGTATGAGTGTCTTATGACTAACTACATTCCCTATGGAAACTATTTTGTGAACATATCAGCCCATCATGGAAGCCATTTTGTAGCTTCCAATTGTACAGCACGCTCTCAACATTTTAAATTCCTGTTGAACTGTGAGAACATACCCTGTTCTTGTTATTATTAATTGTGCCTTTGAGTCAATGTTGGCTCTTGCTGGCTGCCTGGAAAAATCTCTGGAGTTTTCTTGGCAAGATTTCAGATATGGTTGCCATTGCCTGCTTTCTAGAGCTGAGAAAGAGTAACTAGCGCAAGGTCACCCAGCTGACTTTGGGCCCAAGAAAGGATTAGAGCTCATGGCGTCCTGCTTTCTAGACTACTGCCTTAACCATCACACTCAACTAACTCTCTATAATCTATTATAGTTCAACAGTATAAGTTGTTCTCACTTTATGCTTATTATTCAGCCCTCACACATAATATTTATCCGCCCAATTATCAACACACTAAAAGCCATGGCAATACATTTATTTTAGTGTTCTGTTGTGCAAAATAGCTATGTGAAAATTGCACCTTTTACAGATCAGATTTTCTGCATTTGTGTATTCTTCTTAAATTGTTTCACCTGGCTTTTTTTTTTTAGTCCTGTTAATGGTACAGAATTAATTTAAAACCTAAAAGAACAGAATAGTCCTTTTCTCACAGAATGATCAATTAGCAACAATATCTAGAAAGAGCTTATAAGGATTATCTAACACTTCTGATGGCTTAAAAATGGAACTAGCCTTATTTCCCAAGGATATATCTATTCAAAACAATTGTTTAATATATTTTGTACAGGTAATCTGTGACTTACAACTGTTCATTTAGTGACCATTCAACGTTGCAACAGCACTGAAAAAAATGACTTATGACTGTTTTTCACATCTACAACCATTGCAGCATCCCCATGGTCATTCAGATGCTTGACAACTGAGTCATATTTATGATGGTTGGAGTGTCCTGGGTTCGTGTGATCACCTTTTGCAACCTTCTGACAAGCAAAGTCAGTGGGGAAGCCAGATTCACTTAACAACAGTGTCACTAACTTAACAACTACAGTGATTCACATAACTGTAGCAAGAAAGGTCATAAAATGTAGCAAAACTCACTTAACAAATGTTTCACTTAACAACACAGATTTTGGGCTCAGCTGTGGGTGTAAGTTGAGGACTATCTGTACCGGTGGTGGGTTGCTCCCAGTTTGGCCCAGTTCGGCCCAGTTTGCACGATCCGGTAGCGGTGACGTTGTGACATCACTGAACTGGTTCTCCGCGGCTGGGAGCCGGGCCTACCCACGTGCCCCTACTTACGGTTTTCTGGAAAAAAAAACTTGCAACAAGCACTCTGCATGCACAAAGCGCTTGTTTTGAGTTTTTTTCTGGAAAAAAAGTTACTGCACATGCACAGAGCACACATTCGGCACGCATGTGAGTGAAGCAAGCGAGCGCGCCGCCGATCACATGCAAAGCACATGCAGGAAGAGAACCGGTAGTAAAGGTAAGTAGAACCCACTCCTGATCTGTACAGCAATTGTAGGTAAATAAAACATATTGAAACAATATACATTAAAATGCATAAAGTTAGTATAGGCCAAAGCTTTTCCAGGGGAAAAATATTAAAATGATTGTCAAGATAAAGAAGAAAAACAATTCTTACATGATATTTACTGAAGGAAGGTCTGGATGATGATTTCTTTAAAAAAAAATTACTAAATGCCTAAAACACATGTTAGGTACTCCTAGATATCCGGATGATAGGTGCCACTGCAAAGAAGGCCAGCTTAGTCATGATGGCTAAGTAGATTCTCCAAATGGTTGTCATGGCGATCTAAAGATAGTTAATTTGCTGAAGACATTGAAAAGAACGCAGAGGCTGTTTCTAAGCTCCAACTACCAAATTTTTCTTAAAAGTTCAGGTGCCAAACTTGATCTTCAATAAGCACAGCAAAATACACATTTCTGAGGAAAAAAATAGACAGGATTGCAGGGAGAAAGAAAACACATAGAAATCATATGTGTATTTACACAATACATATAAATCTCTGAATAATATGTTTTCTTACATGCATAGTTGATCAAAACATAAATTAAAAGATGACTTAAAAGTCTTCCAGCCAATTAATAATAATAACTTGACAATCCATGACCAATTGGGTTATTGTTTCAGAGATACTTCCTTTCCTGAACAGAGAAACAAAAAACCATGGTGTCAGCTCTGGAGGCCATTTTTTTCTTTGGATCTTCAGGGCTGCCACACTTGGAGGATGGGCATGCTGTGACACCTGGAAGGAGGGTTGGATGGCGAAGGGGTGAGATGTATATCAATAGCAACAACAACATTCTTTCACTGGGAGTCAAGGACGTTCAGCTTGCACCTGGAGAGGCGTGATTGGGAAACTACTCCAGTTTGGATGGTGACCTGATTGGACCATGTGATGGACATTGAGTTTAGGGGAAGGGGCTTTGACTTTCCTTTGGGTTGGGAAAACCCAGGAGACTTCAGATTTGAGTTTTCCCAGATGTGCCAATATGACATCTCTAATAAAATGGAACTTTGAGGAAATGCCTGCTTCGGAGTCTTACTTGGTTGGGGGTGTTACTTGGAACCCTGACACATGGGTTGGCCAAAAAGTAATGGGAAAGAAAGAGACAGTGCCAATAAACTTCGTGCCAGTTTATTCCTTGACTTTCCTTATGGAAAGCTGACAGGGAGCATCAGAAAACATTTGCAAAAATATATTTTTCACAATATTCACAATATTCATATTCATAGAATTTGGATGCTCATATAGATATGAAAAATAGTCAAAACAGTCTACCTATTCTCAAATAAATGTTACATGTTAACAATAATTGGAAGAGGGAAAGGCTGGTTGTCTAGATAAAATACTCATGTTTTTTGGAAATGGAAAGGGAAAGCCTTAATTTCTTTTTCACAGGTTGTTCTGTGTAATCTGGGACATAGAATAAATGCTGGTGATGAATACATTAAGTCACCAGTCATCATCTTGAGAAGAAATCCAAACTCCAAATTTCATGACCACATTGGTCCTAATTTTGTTTGCTTGGTTTTCTCTTCCTCCCTTCCCCCCTCTCTTTTCTCTACTACAAAACAGAAAGAAGTCAACAGCTTACACACACTTTTGTGATTTTTGGGGGGGCTTGGTTCTGATAAAAGTTTTGACCAAACCCATATTTAAGATTTTTTTTCTTTACCAACTAGCTATCTTTAAAGAAAAACTGGTGAAGTTTTCTAAATGGGTTGCTAGTCATTTCCCATAAAATATGTCTTGTAAAAATTGCATGTTACAGTACTTACTTTTCAGAGATAGATGAAAATTCTCTTCTAGGAAATAAGTGAATTCTTTCCTATAGACTGTAAATAAGCTCCTTAATTGACAGCAGTGGGCCAATGGTTTCTCTTTCATGATGAAGAGTTGGTTTTAAAAGACAGCAGATTTATAAGAGGCTGAATTAAGACCTTTGAGTATAACACAGTTTTCTTTCCCTTTCCCTAGTTGCAGACTTCAGAATTTTCTCCATAATACCACTGAATGAGAATCTCCCCACTCAAATTATCATCCTTCCCTCTCAGGTAAAAAAAACCTCTATATACTACTAAAGCTCTTTGGTCTGTAACCTGTAACTGAGCAAAATGGTGTATCATAGGGCAAAACATTTTCAACCAAGGTACCTCGAAAATGGACTAATTTACAGAACAAATCCAAAATCCAGGACCCATTATTCCAATGTACAGATAGTCTTTGACTTATGACCACAATTGAGTCCAAAATTGATGTTGCCAAGTGTTGACAGTTGTTAAGTGAATTTTGCTCCATTTTATGTCCTTTCTTGCCACAGTTGTTAAGTGAATCATAACAGTTGTTAAATTAGTAACACAGTTGTTAAGTGAATCTGGCTTCCCCATTGACTTTGCTTATCAGAAAGTCGCAAAAAGTGATCATGTGACTCTGGGATACTGCAGCAGTCATAAATATGAATCAGTTACCAAGTGTCCAAATTTTAATCATGTGACCATGGAATGCTGCAATGGTTGTGTGAAAAAATGTCTTAGGTCATTCTTTTCAATGCCATTGTAACTTCAAATGAACTGATCACTAAATGAGGACTACCTGTACTTGAAATCTAGTAAATTTCATAAAATATTTTATGATATAAAATAACTATAAAAGCATTTTATGACATAATACAAAGTGACATGAAATATTTCTTATGGTGAATTTCTGATGTTTGACTGTGCTATATGGTTCAATGTGGTCTACTCTCAAAGCCAATATTCCCTAAATTTTTAAGAATTTTTCAAGTACATTTAAGCTCTGCCATTGTTGAAGGCAATGCAGAATCTGGTAAAGAAATATTTCTGAAAGAGGTCACAGGTTGTCTAGTACAATTTAAACTAAGATTTTAACAGTTCATATTCCATAATTATTATTTCTGTTTTAATACAAACATTATATTCTCACAGCAACTATATAAAATTCAAATACGGGAAGTAATGTTGCATATATTTGTCCCAAACTCTTTGTAAAGTCTTTGTTGCTATTACTGAAAACTTACTTTGTTGCTTTTACTAAAGAAAAAGTGATGTGTTTCAGTGTAATCTGATGATAGTTGGTTCTCCAAGTTAAACAAGTAGCAATCTGCAATCTGCAACCTGTGATCTATATGTATAGAATAAAAAATAACAAATTGCTGTGTTTAATCATCCTATATGTAATTTATAGGAAATGAAATAAGAGAAGGTGAAAAAGCTTATGAGCTTCTTTGCCTGTTTTGTATGCATAGCACCTTGCTCCTCCTCTTCTATGAACAGGGAATAGAAAACCATCTGCAACTGTAGATAAGAATATGACAGACTAGCTTATTGTTCTTTGCCACATTTTCTTCTGCATCTTTAATTTGACTTAAGTACAGTCACCCCTGTTCAAATATACGTGGAGTACATAGGCGAAATAGTGTTCCAATGAACTAATACCTAGCTGATTTAGACAGTTAATCCATATTGTGGTAGATAACTAAGTCTGATATCTGAAGATGCAATGAATTCCACATTCTGCCTGTCCTTGACTTCAGTTTCCAATTTCATTCAATCTACATTCCAGCTTGAAACCTTCTTACATGTTTTTGCCCCTGGAGAAATCATTCCACAGTTGTTCTGCCACTACTGAGAAGGTGGGTTCTATGGTTGCTACCTGCAAAGGGAGTCTGACTAGGACCTCTGAAGACAGCATTTCCAGTAGGCTTATAAAACAGGTCAACCTATGAAATGACATACAATATGAACTCTGCATGGAAGTATGAATCTATGTGTAAAGTGCTAAGCCAGAGAACTATATTTATATACCATATTTTTCAGACTATAAGACACACTTTTTTGACTCCCAAAAGGGAGTAAAAATGTCTGTGCGTCTTATAGACTGAATATTGCCAAAGCCCTGCCCAACCGCCAGCCATTTTTTGGCCTCCATACACCCCATTTTCAGGCCTCTTGGGCCCATTTTTGAGGGTTTTTTCAGCCCATTTTGAGGCTTTTTTCAGCCCATTTTTGAGGCTTTTTTCAGCCTGTTTTGGAGCTTTTCCAGCCCATTTTTGAGGCTTTTTTCTGCCTGTTTTCAAGGCTTTTTATTGCCTGTTTTTGAGGGAGTTTTTGGCCTGTTTTGAGGCCTTTTTCGGCCCATTTTTTCAGGAAAAGTGGGCTGAAAAAAGCCTTGAAAATGGGCTGAAAAAAGCCTCAAAAATGGGCCAAAATAGCATCAAAAATGAGCTGAAAAAATCCATGAAAACAGACAGAAAAAAAGGCTAGAAAGGGGCCAAAAAAAGAGCTGGAAAAAGGGCTGAAAATGGGGCACACGGAGGCCCAAAATGTTTTTTCCTGTTTTCCTCTTCTAAATTTAGGTGCATCTTATAGTCAGGTGCATCATATAGTCCAAAAAAATGATATTTGTATATTCATAAACCATTCTTTTTAGAATCAAAATAAAAAAGCATAGAATCAAAGTCAAATGAAGTAATAGAACCGCTTTATAAAGCCTTAGTAAGACCACACATGGAATACTGCACCCAGTTTTGGTCACCACATTATAAAAAAGATGTTGAGACTTTGGGAAAAAGTGCAAAGAAGAGCAGCTAAGATGATTAAGGCCTGGAGAGTAAAACATGAAGAACGGTTACAGGATTTGGGTTTGGCTAGTCTAGAGAAAAGAAGGATTAAAGGGGACATGATAGCAGTATTCCAGAATTTGAGAGTTTGCCACAAAGAGGAGGGGTTAAAGCACCAGAGGGCAGGGCAAGAAACAATGGATGAAAACTAATCAAGGAGATAAGCAACCTGGAATTGAGGCGAAACTTCCTATCAGTGAGGACAATTAACCAGTGGAACATCTTGCCTTCAGATGTTGTGGATGCTTCATCACTAGAGGATTTTAAGAAGAGACTGATCAGTCACTTGTCTGAAATGGTGCTTGAGCAGGGGGATGGACTAGAAGATCTCCAAGGTTCCTTCCAGCTCTATTCTGATTCTGATTCTTTCTTCAGTGAATACCATTCAAGGCAACTTATCAGAATAAAAATTTAAAATAAAAAGTAGAATAAAACATAAGCATAAAAATATTACTTAAAACAACAAGAGTAACAGCAACTACCCACTTCAATATCTGATTAGCTAGTATATCTACTGCATGGCCATACATAAACATAGTATGGTCTGCCAGCAGAAGTCTAACAGAATTCTAAGGCTTACGTTCATTAGGTTAAAAAGAAGAGGGCTGAAGAACATGTCAATTTTACAATAACATGTAAATTATGACTCCCGATATATCTACCCAGCTTGGTCAATAACGCACAATGCCAGAATGACAGTTCAGCAACAATATGCAAAGGTCATTTTTATTTTTGAGGGGAAATGTTTGGAGTCTTTTTTCCATCTGGTACTTAATATTCAACCTCTGATAGTTTCAGAGAATTATTTGATACACTTCACAAGAAAATTTTAGTGCAGAAAATGTTCCAAAGAGAAATGACTCATAGTTTATTTTCAGTGAGTTGTAGTGTATGTGATCAACCCCTGTTGTGATAGAAGAGGACTCCTGTGGTAGAAGAGTCTAACCTATATGTCCATCTCTCACTGTAATATCCTGAAAGATACATGCCTATTTGCTCCAACTTTCACATTTTAATAATATTTTAAAAGGTAAACTGTTTTGAAAAATTATCTGTTTTGAAGAGAAAGGATTTTTAAGCAACAGCAAAAAAAAATACAAGATTATACTCTGCATTAAATACAGATGAACAACTTCAGCTTTGTTGATATTAACTCCACCTTTAAATCTCTTGTATATTTTCCGTATAAGGAATTATTTTCCTTTAAAATACTAGACTACAACAAGAACAAACTGCTTAGAAACAAAGGACTTGATTTGCAGAAATCCAGTTTTGTTTTCACAAAGCCTTTCTTCAAATGTGTAACATTGTTTATGCTGCCATAAACTGGAGTCAGTGTATATAGCAGATGACAAATCCATGCACAATGATTAATTTTCCATGAAATGGCTACAGAGGAAGGTCTTGTCTTTGTTAGATAGGGCGAATGAAGACGCGGAGAGTGACTTTCCAACAACAGCTCTTTATTTACAATTTATTTATTTATTTATTTATTTGATTGATTTATATGCCGCCCTTCTCCCGAAGGATTCGGGGCGGCTCACAGGCTTTACAAGTGAACAACAAATAATTTAATTAAAAATTTAAAATTATTTAAAATTTAAACAAATTAAAACACAATTAAAAACAATAAAATTTATCAGCCTATCTGCTGGAACAGCCACATCTTCAGGCCACAGTAGAAGGAGCGAAGGTTGGGAGCAGTCCGGAGGTCTGTGGGTAACCCATTCCAGAGGGTCAGTACGCCCACAGAGAATGCCCTCACCCTGGGAGCCACCAGCTGGCATTGTCTGACTATGGCACCCTGAGGAGGGCAGCCCTGTGTGAGCGCACGTAGCGTCGGGAGGACGGCAGAAGGTGGTCCTGCAACTACAATGATCAGCAACCAGCAAACACTCGCTGGTACAGCCTATACGATATCACAACCAATCAACCTGTAGTATTCTCCTGCCCAAACGGAGGACCTTGGTGGAAACCTCCCGGCTAATGATTGAAAGTCCCAATATTTAACAGTGTAGTTTTGCCCAGGGGTGAAATCCGAATTTTTTTACTACCGGTTCTGTGGGCATGGCTTTGTGGACATAGTATGGCTTGATGGGCATGGCAGGGGAAGGATATTGCAAAATCTCCATTCCCACCCCACTCTGGGGCCAGCCAAAGGTGGTATTTGCCAGTTCTCCAAACTACTTAAAATTTCCACTACTGGTTTTTCAGAACCTGTCAGAACCTGCTGAATAGCATCCCTGGTCCATAGTAATTATGATGCATCTGCCCCATTGCTATCAATCAGCATCTGTTTTAAACCAGCATTCCAGTGGCTGTATCACTGATTCTCACAGAAAGTTACACCAGAGTATAATTCTCCACTGGCAACACAACTGATCTTCAATCTGTGGATTGGAAAATGCAAGAAATATTCTACCTGACCTAAGGTAGATCATATTAATGTTATTTTATTTATTTTGAAGAGGAAAAGTCAGAGATAGATGATCAAAGATAATTCATACCTTTTTGGGGGGTCTTTCCCCCAATAAGTACTTTTAACTTCTTCTTGAGTGTCTATGGAGATTCTCAGTCATCCAAGCTATCCCAAAGGTGCTTTTTTCAAAAAGCAACTGAATTTATTTTTCCTTGAAGATGTTTTGCTTCTCATCCAAGAAGCTTCAGAACTGAAGAAGTTTCTTGGATGAGAAGCAAAACAAATTCAAGGAAAAACAAAGTTCAATTGCCTTTTGAAAAAAGTGCCTTTGAGTCCTTGAGTCAGAAGAAAATTGATGAAATCAGCCTTCATCCCAACCACTGCAATCACTTTTCTTCCCTCCAAAATAATAACTGATAAAACCAAACAATGTTTACATACTGTTAATCTGCATTTGAGTGTTATTGGAATAAGGAAGGAAACACTACTTTGACATGTATAACTAAAGACTTCCTGAATCAGTTTTATTCTTAGAGAAAATATCATGGAGACATGAAAAGAGAAGAAAAGATTGGTAGGGCATGGCAATTTTGTATCGTGATTAGGCAAATGGAGATGTAGCCTATGTTTAATCACCATAGCCTCTTTCCTACAATGAATTTTGTGTTCATACTGTCCCAAAAGAAGTTGCACAGTTAAAGAACACAGCAATCTTTATAAACAGCTAAAAATAAATATTTTGAATCAAATCAAGGTGTTTTGTCTTATTGGTATGTACTAAGCTCCTTTTGTATTATTGGTATATACTCAGACCTCTTAATATGGAAATATAATTCTGAGTTGGGTTGTATAAAAAACCCAATGATAACAGTGTTTGACTAGTTAAAAAAAACCCATTATCAGTGCAGCCAATATTTAATTATAATCAAACAAAACAGATAAAATTCTAGAAAAGGAATGTTCAGGCCTCTGAATACTTCAGAATTCTTCATCTGAAAAAATAAAATGAATCAAGTATGCCTATAATATAAAAGACAGAAGATAGAAAGAAGGGAAATCATGACATGATTGTCATGTCTACTTCTAAACCAAGACTTTATTAAGCATGCTTTGTTCAAAAAGCTATCATTGGTAGATTAAAACACCACGACAAACCATGACTAGATTCACATACTGTAACATATAAGACAGCATACCTACACCCATAGTTTTATTTAATTTATCAACCTAATCAGTAAGAACACAATTTGGAACTGAGACCCCACATTACATTAGATTTGACATTAGATAGTTATTTAATGCATTAATGGAAAATGAGAAATTCACCTCTCATATGAATATGACTCAACTATATGAAAAGTGAGACATGGTTTGGAGTATAGGTAATCATTGACTTACAATCATTCATTTAGTGACTGTTCAAAATTACAGCAGCACTGAATAAGTGAATTATTACCCTTGCAGTATCCCTGTGGTCATCTGATCTAAATTTGAGCACTTGGCAACTGGCTTTTATGATAATTGTACTATCCCGAGGCCATTTGTTCACCATTTGCAACCTTCCAGTTGGCTTCCAACAAGCAAAGTCAATGGGGGATGCCAGACTTACTTAATGACCATATGATTTGTTTAATAGCTGCAGTGATTCACTTAATAACTGTGGTGTAAAGGCTGTAAAATCAGGCAAAACTCATTTAACAAC
This sequence comes from Grayia smithii, assembly GCA_032468115.1. Lineage (NCBI taxonomy): Eukaryota > Metazoa > Chordata > Lepidosauria > Squamata > Grayiidae > Grayia > Grayia smithii. The sequence goes on along the minus strand of JANHFM010005915.1, from coordinate 269,123 downwards.
TGCCTTGCTTAGCAATGGAAATTTCGGACTCAAGTGTGTTTGAAAGTAGAGGACTCCCTATAGTAGTTAAGACATCAGGCTATAAACTGAGAGCTGTTAATTGTAGTCCCAATTTAGGCATGGAACCTTCTGTCAGTCACACCCTCCTCGCCCTAGCAAGCAAGCAATGGCAAACTACTTCCAAATCTTGCAAACAAAACTGGAGGGACTTGTTCAGGAAGTCATTAGAAGTCACCAATGACTCAAATAAAAAATGGGTATATATTGGACTGATTAGGCATAGTAGGGGGTAGATATCTCCTATAGCTAAAACCAAAATGACCAGAGGAGTACTTCCCTGACTTAAGGGTGAGGTGTTTTTTTTTATATTATTTCTATTTATATCCCGCCCTTCTCTGGAGATTCAGGGCAGCTTACAGTTTCGAGTACAACTCAAGTGCTCAGCAAATTCATTCATTCATTGTATATGCCTGCTTGTAAAAATGCCGGCATTTTTACAAAGTCAGCTTATTGCCCCCAGCAATCTGGGTCCTCAGTTTACCTACCCTGAATGGATGGAAGGCTGAATGAACCTTGGGCCTGGTGAGATTCGAATCAACACGAATTGCTGGCATCTGGAACTAAGCTGAAGCACTTAGCCAGAGCATTAATCAAATGCGCCACTGAGGCCCTTAGATGTGCCACCAAGGTAACACACTAGCAACTGTTTGAAGTGACCATTAGTGCTTGGTGGATCCCAACTTCAACATTGCCAGCAACTTAATGCTCAGTGAAATGGGTCAGATCATAATCATCACAAATTTTGTGTCAGCAGAAGAGGTAACGAGGCTACTTTCAAACCAGAGCAACTAATTATAATTATAAACAGCCTCAGGTAAAATTCTGGGGACAAACCTGACACTGTGAGGACATGGCAGAAAAAAGAGTGGTTCCCAGGACATGCTCATGCCACAGTTAGGACAAGTGAGAAAGAGCCCATTAATGTGACAGCATATGTTGAAATTTATAAATAATTATTAAAATATAATAATTTTCACTAAAGTGGGGAAGAGTGTGATTTATTTGCTCTCTTAGTTTGTTTTCCAAATATTAAAGATTGATGAGCAACTTAAAGTTTAAGTTCTTTATCTTGGAACTGATTATAAATTGGCAGCTTGTCAAGGTGAAGAGTCCAATTGTGACAGTCAGAAAATTTGAAATCTTGGTTGCAACTTAGAAATACATGTGCTAGATTTCTTTCTTTTTTAGTTGAGAACATTTGAATTAGCTATCTCAAGCTCAAAAATATTTGAGTTTTCTATGACTCCTGGCCATCTGAAATTAAATCTGGATTTAGAAATATCACCGTCTGCTATGCTACACTAATCCATAAAATCAATATTTCATTGGTTAGAGAGGTATCTTTAAGCACATGGTTAATAGATAGAATAGAATAGAATTCTTTATTGGCCAAGTGTGATTGGACCCACAAGGAATTTGTCTTGGTGCATACTCTCTCGGTGTACATAAGAAAAGATACATTCGGCATGAGTCATAGGGTACA
>JANHFM010005915.1:240088-251392 GCA_032468115.1 Grayia smithii | reverse complement strand
CATGGTTGGGGAGGTGGGGGGGGCAGCCATTTTTACTACCGGTTCTCCGAACTATTTCCAGTAATTGCTACCAGATCACACGACCAGGTGCGATCCGGTAGCATTGCACCTCTGACCCCATGTCACATGTTTCCATTAGAAAATACAATACAGCACAGAAATCTAATCATGATATTCTGGCCCACTACAATATTTGGATTTCATTTAGGAATATCCCCACATGCAACAGATCATTCTGAAGGTAATCAGCACATCTATAATATTGGCCAAGGCAGCATTTCCTAAAAAGAAGCATAGTAGATAAATACTTCCCAGATGAAAAAAGATGCTTCTGGACATTGCACTGTCCCATGAGATATTTTTAAATGTTTTAGGGGATGAACTCCTTTAGAGGAAATATGACCTCAGTCTGATGCCTATTTTCCCATCCTTATGAAACAAGTTTCCCCGATCAGTAGATCCTCTCTGTCTTGTCTTGTTCAGTTTAATCTGCTACATCTAGGTCATAATCTGGCCCAAATAGAAATGAACCAATCTAGCACATATGGTGAAGAAGGAAAGGAAAGGTAGATCTTGTCATCTTCTATATTTACATATTATTCAGTTTTCCATTCCTTCTTGATCACTCCCAAAAGCTTCACATAAATGTTCAAAAGCAATGGAGATAGAATAGATCCTTGCACAGTCTGCAAGTTACAATAACAATTCATGAAAAATACAATTTGGAACCATGAAAAAAACCATGTCCAACCCAGTGTTGGGTTGCCCCCAGTTCGGTCCGGTTCGCACGATCCGGTAGCGGTGACGCTGTGACATCACCAAACTGGTTCTATGCATCCCGGACCGCGGCTGTACTTACCAGCCCGGTCGTGGAGCACGCAGAGCACGCTTGTGGGCACGCGCAGAAAACTTTTTTTGACTTTTTTGCCCCCAAAAAGCTTCTGCGCATGCGCAGGAGCACCTGTCCGGCACATACGTGCGCAAAGCAAGCGTGCGCTCCCCAACCACGCGCAAAGCGCGTGCCCCTTTAGAACCGGTAGGAGAGGTAAGTAGAACCCACCCCTGGTCCAACCCCAATTCCCTAACAGTCAATGGTATTAAAAGCTGCTGAGAGATCTAGAACCATGAGCAACAACACTCTCCCCATCAGGCTTCCTCATCAGTCAGCTCCATCCATGCCACAACCCATTCCCCAAAGCATCTGAAGGCAGGAAAAGACGCAATGATTGAAAACTCATCAAGGAGAGACCCAACCTAGAATGAAGGAGAAATTTCCTGACAGTTAGAACAATTAATTAGTAAAATAACTTGCCTCCAGAAGTTCTGGGTGCTCCATCATTGGAGGTTTTAAGAAGAGATTGGATAACTATTTGTCTGAAATGGTGCATGGTTTCCTCTTTGAGCAGGGGGTTGGACTAGAAGACCTCCAAGGTACCTTCCAACTCTGTTATTCTGTTATTCAGCACAATTTTACATTTAATAGAGAAAAAGAAAGAGATAATATTATGGAATTGCTGACATGGTCTCTGTTTCAATCTGATTGATATCTGAGCCTAACAAAAGGGCAAGTATTACCTGCCTGATCCTCAGTCTCTTGAAATAGTATGCATTAAGCCTACCACAATAATTTTCTCTTTCCAGGAGCTGCTAATTGTAAAGATCTCTTTGTAAATATATCCCACCCCTCCCCAACAAATGAATATCCCAAGCTTAAAAGTAAACACGGTCCCCATCAAGTCACCCACTTACAAATAAATGCAATCAATAGAAGGACACAAAATCAGTTTTGAGTATTGAACTTCTGTAGATCTTTTCCAGAGGATAGTAGAAGACAGGAAGGCCTGGATGTGGGTCAGACACAACTTCGCAACTAACAAGATCTTTTCTGTAGGCAGAAGGAGAGAGGAGAGAGAAGTTTGAAGAAAAAATACTATTTATGTAGTCAAGTCTGTATTTTGTAATAATTCAAGATGAGCTGTGATTCATCATGCAATCAATCCATGTACTTCAACATTCTGGCTCTTACAGTGACTAACTGGATACATTTAGAAAGCTCCGAACCCTGGACTGGAAGGCAATAGCATCCTTCTTGGAGGCTTCACAGCAAACAGTATATAAGACACCCAGCCTATTTAGTCATCAATGTTAGTAGACCTTGATAGCCTGATTCTCCATAAACCATCCAAATTGGCTGCAATAACTACAACTGTTGGCAGTGAATTACACAGTTTAACGATGTGGTATTATGGGAAACAATTTTCTTCTATCTGTATTAAATATCTCTCTGCATTCAGCTTCAGTGTACTAAGTTCTAATACTGGGGAAAGGGAGAAAAAGTTTCTCTATTAACATTATCAGTACTGTGCATGATTTACCTTGATTTACCCCTAGTTTAGATTAGAAGATTAGATTAGAATTCTTTATTGGCCAAGTGTGATTGGACACACAAGGAATTTGTCTTTGGTGCATATGCTCTCAGTGTACATAAAAAGAAAAGATACAATGGTTAGGAATTATAAGGTACAACACTTAATGACAGTCATAGGGTATAAATAAGCAATCAAATAACCTGCCTAGGGCTCTGGACAGCCTGTGCTGCTGTCAGGGGGTCCTCTGTATGACCTGAGAGGGACAGTGAGGTTCCTCTGGAGGACAAGGGTTTGGTGCTTTCTCTGGTGTCGCCTTCCTCTGCTGGAGACAATGGATCCCCCCATCTCTGCCAGGCCACCACAGGTGTCCCTGACATGAGTGATATTGAGCTGACCACACACCCTGGGCATGCCCCCCCCCGGCCATGCCTCCCTGAGGTCATACACAACTCTGATGTGGCCATCAATGAAATCGACTTTGACACCCCTGCTCTAGCTTACATACAAGAATCTAGTCAATTAACAGTCAACACTAAATTGGTGCAAGAGAAGAGTTAACAGAATTCATTGGGGACTAGACTTGGATTGCTTATGGGAAAGTGATGACTCTAGACTGATTCCTCTTTTAATTCCACCCATGGGCTCTATCTCATCTTCTCCTACAATAACACACAATGATTGGGACTAAATATGTTATTTCCAATATAGTCATGTTACAGATTTACACAAGGGTCTTATTGTATTAACACTGCAGTTCTATTTTCAATTAATTCCCCAATTATTCAAAATAAGTGTTTGTGTTTGATATAGGAGCTGGATACAGGGTCTACATTTCCAGTCCACAATGATGACAAGATCCATTTCCAAATCAATTACCATATTTTTCTCACTATAAGACACACCTAGGTTTAGAGGAGGAAAACAAGAAAAAAAATATCAGATGGCGCCTGAGAGGATCACAGATAGGTGTCCTCTCATGTGCCAGTTCTGCCTATTGACTCCTGCACTGCGGAAAAGAGACAGAATGACAAAGACAGAAGAGGGGGGGTTCAGCATTGTAAAAGGATCCCACCAGTGGTGGGTTGCTCCCGGTTCGGCCCAGTTCGTGTGATCCAGTAGCGGTGACGTTGTGATGTCACCGAACCGGTTCTCCACAGCTGGGAGCTGCCCCCCCCGTGCGACTGTACTTACTTTTTTTCCCCTTTTCTCTCCGTTTTTCTGCTCTGCGCATGCACAGAGCGCTTGTTTCGGGGGTTTTTCTAGTTGTGTAGTAAATGCGCATGCATGGAGCATGCGTTTTGTGAGCGTGCAAGCACGCGCAAAGCGCGTACATGAAAAGAACCGATAGTAAAGATAAGAAGAACCCACTCCTGGACCCCACCACCATGGCCCAGCTGCTATTCACCAAAGGACTGGCACCAGTCCACCGTTGGGGACCCCTGAGGTAATATATTTCATGGTCTGTGACCAATATTCACTCCATAAGATGCACAGACATTTCCACCCACTTTTGTAGGGGGAGAGCATCTTATGGAGCAAAAAAATATGGTACTTCCACAAACGTATGTCTGTATGTGAAATTTAGAATTTTTTTATGCCAATAGCATCACTTCACACTTTACCCTGAATTATATGCCTTATTTTGAAGTGTATTCACAGTTTCTTTTTTATTTTATCACTCCAAACAGTTTGTTACTATAAGCAAATGAAACCGTTCACTGGCACCTCTAACTTCAAATCATTTTCCTAGATCAAAAACCTCTGGTCTCAACATTGATTCCTGTAGGATTCCAACAATACAAGGATTGCCCATTTAGTCATATTCTCATTTTTATTTTATAATTGGTTGCCTGTCTCTGAGAGCCCTGTCTTTTTAACAACAGCTGGATTTGTGAATTTGTTCAGGAAGCTTTGGCAGGGGACTTGTTAAATGCTTTTTGAAAATGCAAGTATAAGATATTTATTGGGTTATCCTTGTCTACATGCTTGCTGAACATCCTTTTAAAAAGCACAAGATTAATTAGACAAGATTCATGTTGGTTGCTTTTCAATAAGGCTCATGCTGCTATGGTTTTGCTTAATTCCAAGAATTTCTTCCAAAACAGATGTTAATCTTTAATAACTTCCAATATATATTTTAAAAATTATAGTATTTTCTTGTCTTCAGGAAAATATGTCAACATTCAGAAGAAATTGCACACCTTATCTTATTTTTATTTATAAACTCTCTGATGCATTTTGTTTGGATCCAGAGATTGATTTATTTTAGTCATCAGTTCACCTTATAATTTTATCCTTCATTACTCAGATTTGCATGAATAATTATCTTTCTCAGTTTATCAGATGTAGACCAGTTTTGAAGCCCTAATTTCCAGCAATAAAGACACTAAAGATGGAAGGAAATAATTCATTCAAACTCTCTATTTCCTCCTTGGCATACCTTGAATTATTTTTTTTTATCCATTTGAAACATTTGAAAATGTTTTGTTATTTGTTACTGAAATCCTGTACAGTACACATATCAAAGTTCGAGATGCTTTGAAATATATTTCTTACTTAAAAGAATTTCCGGTACTAGAAGATCAGCAGTATAAATGAAATCAGCAATCTGGTCACTGCAAGCTGGAAGGTTACTGGAATTGATGAAATCAGTCAGGGTTCTAACTAAGCTGTGCCAGCAAATCTGGTGGATAACACAGTGACCATCAGATTGGAAGAGGTCAATCTACATTCCAATACCCCAAAAAAGGAGAGCCAACAGAGTATGCAAACTACTATACAATACCTTTAATTTCACATGCTAGCAAAATACTTCTTAAGATCATCCAATACAAAAGGCCAAGTAATGCACCATTTTATTGCTGTTGCATGCTGGACAATTGAGAAAGCCAAATGCCAAAAGAAGTCGCTAGGTTCTTCATTGGGTTTTGTTTTTTTTAAAGGCTTTTTATTATGTCAGTCACATCAAACTGTGGAATGTACTCAGAAAAAATGGGAATCCCAGCACACAAGAAATACATTGCAAACTTGGTAGAGCAACCATGAAGGCCTTGGAAAAAATATCCAAATGCCACAATGTGCCTATACCTACAAAGGTCAGAACTGTGCAAACTATGGTATTCCCTGCAACACTACATGGAAGCAAAGAACTTTGAGGAAGCAAGATGAGAAGAGTATTGATGCTTTTCAACTTTGCTGTTGGAGAAAACTCCTGAGACTATGGTAGACAATCAAGAAAACAAACTGGTGGACTGAACAAATCAGTGTAAATTTTCTCATTCAAGGCACAAATGATGGGACTCAAATTATCCTACTTCACCCAAATTACGCAAAAATATAACTCTCTGTAGTAGGCTGTAATGCTGGGAAAGGTAGAAGTAAAGACAAGAAGATGATCAGTAGCAAAGTGGATGGACTTAATTACAGTGGTGATGTATAATGGGTAGGCACAAGAGGTACAATGTTGAAAGAACTGAAAAACCAACTTAGGAGCAAATAATCATAGAGAAAAGTTATCTGTGTGATCACTAACTGTCAACAATGACTTGATGACAATTAATTAATATATTTGCCTTGCACTTATCAAAGTCTATTTGTATTTCTCTGTGTGTAGCAATGGTGGGTTGCCCCCGGTTTGCGCAATCCGGTAGCGGTGACGCTGTGACATCACCGAACCGGTTCTACACGTCCCAGACCGCGGGCCCCCCTGTGCACCCATACTTACCGGCCTGGTCATGGAGCGCGCGGAGCGCACTTGCGTGCATGCACAGAAAACTTTTTTTTGACCTTTTTTGCCCCAAAAAAGCTTCTGCACATGTGCAGGAGCGCCCATCCAGCGTGCGCAAAGCACCCATGTGCGCTGGACGTGTGCTACGCACGTCCTGACCACACACAAAGCACGTGCACCTTTAGAACCAGTAGGAGAGGTAAGTAGAATCCACCCCTGGTGTGTAGGTACTTTTAATGACAGCTTATCTTTTTCCAGAATTTATATTCCTTTTTCTTCTCTTCATTTGGGCAAGATATTTTTTTTTCTCTTTTGAAAACTTCTTGCATCTAATAGCATCTTAGATCCTGATTGTTAGGTTCTCCGATGACCTCTTAGATGTTATAGTACCGATAGTTTAATAATCTAAAGTATATAGTTGAGATCCTATTAATATTTTTTAATAGTTGTAATTATGGGAAGAAAATTGTCATCCTAATTAGTCTTTTCATCACTCCTCTTGTCATTAGGAGTTGGACTTGAGTTCAAATTTTATACTTAAAGGCAAACTATATAATTCACATCACACTAAATTGAAGCCTGGAACTGAGATGCCCTTTATATAAGCTCTCAGTATCAAGGACCTTCATTTTAAGTACACTTTCTTTGCTTCATGATATCCTCCAGTTGGGCTCACATAGTTTTTCATGATGGTTTCCTACTGAGTGAAATCAATAAACTTCCTCTGGATATAATTAAGTCTGTTTCACAGAGTTGTTTGTGTGTCATATATTTTACTTGACTTATGCATTTGATTTACACTCTATCTTTTGACTCAAACCTGACTCAAACCTGGAAAATAAAAAATAAATTAATAGTAAAATAAAAGGTTAAAAGCCTAGCATCCTAGATGTATTTTGCAGATTTTTTTCTAAACAAGATAACGGGGCAATCTATTCCTCAAGAGGATATGCATTTTGCAGCAAAAGTATCTTCAAAAGGGCTTCTCCTGTGATTTTAACAGCAGGACTGGGCTTGTTGAGGCTAGTGCTGAAAGCTAGTTTCTCAGGCAGAGATGTCACTTATTTCAATAATCAAATTTGTCTTGCTTCTGAGCTAAAAAGCACAAGGCAAAAACCATAGGAAAGGGCAAGGAAAAGAAGCACATGGTTTCAACAGAGTGGGTTCTACACACTCTCATATAGAATGAATGCAGCCAGTCCTTTATAACAGCAATAATTATTTTTATCTACCTTTGTTGTTGAAAGCATTTAAGATGCTTCTACCAATTTCATGCAAGGAGAGGCAGTCAGGAAGACAGATCAGGCCTAAAGCATCTAAGCCTTGAAATGTAGAAACTGTAAAGTGTGTGTTTTAGCAACTGACAACCAGTGAGATGTTTCTGTGCACAAGTATCCTGATCCTTGCAGTCTGCAGTCATACAGAGCTCCCTTCGCCTTTCAAATCCCCAAACAGAACTCTAAATCCAGCATGTACCTTGCTGTAGCTGGGGGATCAGGTACCAATTAAGGCAGCTCCATGTTATCAGGAAATCTCAGACTGCTCCAGTTTTGAATAACACTTTTCTAGATGCTGAAGTCTTCCAAGAGCAAGAAATAAATAGGTATACATACAATGTCCAAATAATGTATCATGGGGGAGACAGTACTTTGACAGTATTTCTACATCTTTCCAGCTGACCACATGTACCAGCATGCAATTAAAGTAGGCAGACCTCTACTGTTTCAACATCTTTAATGAAGTCTCCATTTATCCAGGCCATGTCAATTCTTGACCACGATCTGTGGGAATTAGAATAGAAGGTGAATTTACTTCTTCAGGGTTTCAGGTTCTCCATATGTCTAATAGGTTTAATTCTTCTGCCATTTCAAAAAAAAACTTTTGGTAAAATATTCCTTTTGTTTTTGTTTATTGGTTATTTGTATAGTCCTTCTTAATGTCCACTATTGCACTGTAGTCACCAATCAAACAAACATTGTCATTCTCTATTTCTATTATCTTATTGTATACATTTTTATAGAAGTCCCTTTGGTTCTTATTGGGCACATATATAACAACTAACAAAATATTTTTGACCCATTAATATTTCAATTATTAACGTTCTTCTTCTTGTGTCTGTATATATTTGTTTAGCTATTATCCCCTTTTTGATGTATACCACCACCCCTACTTTTTTTTCTTCTGCTAACGTTGAATAAAGTTTCCCCAATTTATTATATTGTAAATATTTTCCATCTTGTTTTTTAATGTGCACCTCCTGGTGCACATTATCTACTTTTTGTTTAACTAATTTTGAAAATATCTGTCTTCTTTTGGATGGTGAATTTAAGCCATTCACATTTAGCGATATTAATTTCAGTTCCTCTTCCATTCTTAATTTTGTACCACTCATTGTCTTCTTTGAATCCTTGTTCTTATCCCCTTTTCTTCTCGGTGTTCCTTCTCCTCTTTACTTCTATCCTCTTGGTGTTTTTCTTGAGTTTCCTGTCATTGTTCATCTTGGCTGGCTGATTCCAATTCCTCCCTGCTGCTATATTCTTCCTCTGAGCCTACTAGCTGATCATAAAGTTCTTAGGCTTTTCCCATACTGTCAATTTTAATCTTTTTGTCATTCCAGGAGACTAACATTCCCTCCGGGGTAATCCATTGGAACCGTATATTTCTTTTGTTTAATTGGGTCACTAAGAAGCAGTAATCCTTCCGTTGTTTGAGCATCCTCCTAGGGATTTGTTTCAAAGTGATAATTTCTTTCCCTTTGTACATCATCGGTTCCTCCCTTGTAATCCTATATATAATGTCTCTCACTTTCTTGCGGACAAATCTTATGTGAGTGTATAGGGTCTATGCAAGTTGTGCATCTAGTACAACTTGTATAGATCTATACACTTCATCCAATTCATTTATGATCCCTTTGAAGGGCTTCTGCAATTAGATCTGCCATGCCTAGATTTTCTTCCTTTGTCTCCATGACATACTGGAACCTCAGAAAGAAGGAGGCCTGGTCCATTTCTAAATGCATCAGAGACTCTTCTAACTCCTTATTCAGCACAATCATTTTCCAATCCACCATTTCTAGCTTTTTCTCAGTTTCTCAGGATTCAGTAATAGATGTGATACCAGCAATTGACCTCAGTTGAAAAGTAAGATTTTTAAACCATCACTGCCATCTTAGACTTATAATGGCTGTTTGCAGCACACTTCCATATCTTCCCCTGCCAGTTACGATATCAATATTTACTCCATGTTCTAATCACTTTATTGGTCTAGTCTACTCAGTTGTTCTATAGTTGCTCTACAATTTTTTATCTCAGTGCTATATTCACAATTTAAAAATTGGAGATAAAAAAAATATGGCAACTTTCTTTAATATGATCATCCATTGATGATCATTTAGACATTTGAGGTTGGATGAAGTCTTTCTCCATTGAAGAACAGAAGGAAGGTTTAGAATATAACTGCAGTTATAGTCCTCAAGTTACAACCATTTGTTTAGTGACTATTCAGAGTTACAACTGCACGTAAAAAACAGACCTAGAACCAGTCCTTACACCATCACTTACCACCTTCAGTGTCCCCATAGTCACATGATCAAAATTTGGGTCCTTGGCAAGTGGAATGCATATATGATGGTTGCACAGTCCTGGGGTCATGTGATTGTCATTTGCAACCTTCCAACTGGCTTCTGATAGTTAATGGAACTAATGGCTACATGATTCATTAGTGTATGTCAAAAAAAAGTTGTAAAATCAGGTGTGATTCACTTAACAACCACTGTGCTTAGCAATGAAAATTCTAGGCCTGTTTATTTATTTATTTATTTATTTATTTATTTATTTATTTATTTATTTATTTATTTATTTATTTATAATAAGATTTATATGCCACCCTTCTCCTGAAGGACTCAGGGCGGCTAACAAAAGGTTAAAAATACAATAAAAGCAGTTTAAACATTTTCAATTAAAATCAAATTAAAACATCATTTAAAACATTTAAAAAACCCTTTAACGGATCAGCCAATTTGATGAAATAGTCACATCTTCAGGTCGCGGCGAAAGGAGCGGAGATCAGAAGTTGTCCGAAGCTCAGTGGGCAACCCATTCAAGAGGGTTGGTGTGCCCACAGAAAATGCCCTGCACTTGGGGGCCACGAGCCAACATTGTCTAGCCAACGGCGCCCTGAGGAGCCCAGCTCTGTGGGAACGCATGGGACGGTGGGAGGAAGTTGCTGGCAGAAAGTGGTCCTGCAAGTTTACCTGTAAATAATTTTACAAAGTTATACTATTTGTCAATATCCTTTTATTGTAATTAAATTTTGAAAAAATGAACTGGGAATTAGCTTGTGTGGGGACAACCTAATCTTGTATATGCAGGTGTAAGCAATTCTGAAACAGAAGTATGTATTTCCATATTCTCTGGCAGCACATTTCTACTTTTTAACATGTAAACCTATTTAATATCATTATTTGCAATTAATTAAGTTCTTGGCAATTATTTTTTAGCACTTAATTGCATGTCAAATATAACTCTCCCTACTTAATTGTTATTAACAGAACATATTTTATTGCAAAGTTTCCTGAATTAGTAATTAAGGAGTTTATACTTAACAGATTGTGGAAAAATATTTACTTTATTTACAAAAAATTATCTCTGCCCTCTCTTCCAGCTAAAAATGGCATGCATTTTTCAGGCAAAATGTCTGTTATTTTCATGCAGTTAATTGAAACAAGACTTGGGATATATCCGGTCATCTCTTCTTAAGAAAGGCGTGGGATTTTCTGATTTGTTGCTTTAATAAACTGCCATGGTTTGGGGTTGATGTTTATTTGGTTTGGTATTGCAGGCTTCTAGGCAATTTCTATTTTGTGTAATCATTAAGAACAAAACATTCCTATATTGTGTATGTGTCCATCGCAATATGTAACTGATTTTAAATGTTATAGCAGGTAGAAATTTTTGCGACTTGGTGCAGTTTTTTTTTTCTTTTTTCAGCTTCTAGGAGCACAGAAACGACAGAGTGATGTCACCTGGGGGTTGGCACATTTAGATTATAATACAATAAATAAGTTTTGTATATAATGCATATGCATTTATTCAGAAAGGGCACCTCACTGCCTACTCGGTCATGAGCAGGAGGGGTTCAGAGCAGGTCACTCTACTATCGACCATGCTCTGATCCTTCACCATCTAGCCTTGAAATACTCTACCCCCC